>LBNU01010635.1:3967-29820 GCA_014162995.1 Artemisia annua
TGCTTCTTCTTCTCCTGCTCTAATAAAAATATAATACAGTTATAGCCAGAGACAACAAGCTCAATTTATTAATTTATTGTGGTGCTGCGAGAATAAAAGGACAGTTACCAGGGAAACGTGATGATGCAATTTGATGAATGCAGTTGATCAAAGCTGACTTCCCAACATTGGGCACACCTATCACCATGACAAGTAGAGTAGGTTCGTTTGCGATCTTTTCCTTCAGTTTAAGCTCTACAAGTTCTAGAAGCTAATTTTAATTTAAACACAAGTTAGACCACACTCAAACAGCATTAAACTGAGTGACTATCTAGCCACTCGACTATCTTTTTTGTACCACTCGTAAATATTGGAATTTTCAACCAAGAACAGTTTCTGACAGGTCTCATAATAAAATACATACACGCTTTAACATTTTAACCCACAATACTTTTTTGTTTACAATGCAACTTTAACAACAAAGAACAAACAAATCATAGAATGTGATTTCAGGCAACAGGTTCATATGTAACAGAAAATTGGCGTCTTTGCCCCTTACATGGTGTCATAAAGTCAAACAGACATAAGAGAAATAAAATCACAACTACCTTACAATTTGCACGAACCGATGATAGTAATAGGAAGTTTGTAATGGCAAAAGCACCATAACTTCAATCCAAACACACCAATTTTTCTTAGTATTGGAGTATCAGACACATTAGTAATATTCCAGAATTAAGAGGAAAAAGACAAACCTTCTGAACTGAACTCCTGCTGTGCGCATTGATGGGTAGACAATCTTGCTTACACGAACCGAAATAATCGACCCATTTCTGACAAAAGCACAAAAACAGAACAGAAGATTATTCTTACAAACAAAGTTACACAAACATATTTTCCCTCAGCTAGAACAACAAAAAAACACAAAAAAAGCTACACTAAGACTAAGAAATGTCAAGTTTCAATTACAAATCTTGATGTAGTACATCTCTTTGCGAGAAAGATTGGAAACTACATTAAACTGCATAAACCAATGCCATCGTCAAAACTGAGTTGGCGCAAATCCTATATGAATGTTCAAAACCCATTCAAAAATGTTGAGGTTCTTCAACCGGCTTAGATTACTATTTCAAGTTTCTTGTGTTATGGCAATAAAATATGCTGTTAAGCATTTAGTAAAACGGATAGCGTTTTAACGTCTACTAGAGATTTACTCAATTTAAATCTGGTTTTGCCTCAACTACATCCAGCTCAATTTTCATAATCCATATAACTCAATTCGATATTAGAACTTATAAGTACCAAACTGACATAAAGAGGAATAAAAAGTGAAACATACATGCATAATATTAGGATTAGCTAAATCCTTCTTATTAAGCGCAATCACACGCCTTTTCGTCGAAAGCCGCGGCTGCAAATCCTGATTCGCAGACGACAACGGAATCTGTCACAACATTTCCCACAATCAAATAACCACATAAAAAAACCAACAAACATTTATTATTATTAAAATGAAAGAGATGAAATGAAGACATACACGAGAATCACGAACTTCAATAACAAGATCAGCGAGTTTAAGTCGAGAATTAATGGCGCGAGTGGCGGCAGCCATGTGACCTGGGAACCAGTTTTTCAAACACCCAATAAAGTATGGTGTTCCTCTTCTAGAACTGCTTAGGTAAATTTTCATGAAGATAAGAAGTTGTACAAGTGCAAGAAAATGATGTACAAGTTTATTTTTATTTTGTGGTCATTGTTAGAATAACTTTTAGTTATTTTCATATCTATACTATCTATAAAAGGTGTATGGTCAAAGTGAAATGTTGAATTGTTGAATGTTGAAAATTAGTTAAAGGTGAGATAAATAGTAAGTAAGTAACTCCCAATACCGTCTTCCACGGGTTATGGGCCCCAATACCGTCTTCCACGGTGTATGGCGGAGGTTGAGACGTAGACAGCCTTACCCCTACCTAAGGTAGAGAGGCTGCTTCCGGTTCTACCTAAGGTAGAAAAGGACCTCCGGCCTTGCAAGGGGTGATGATCGACCTTTGTCTCCAGAGGCAAGGGTGTTAACCATTTGATCCAACCTTGCTCTTTTATAGGTGAGATAAATGTATAGTGTAATTAATACTCTTATTAAAACACTCTATTACTTAAAAGTACAGTGATTTATTCATATTGTACAACCAACTAAAAGCATATCACTAAACGATTTATCGCTATAAAATCTCGTTGCTATGCACAGGTACTCGTCTATTATTATAGAGTTAATATATTGATAACTTTTGTAGTACGTACTATAAATAAAAAAAATCATAGCAAAATAGTTGTGATTGATAAGAAAAATGCAAATTCCAAACACCCAATAAAGTATGGTCTTCCTCTTCTAAAACTGCTTAGGTAAATTTTCATGAAGATAAGAAGTTGTACAAGTGCAAGAAAATGATGTACAAGTTTATTTTTATTTTGTGGTCATTGTTAGAATAACTTTTAGTTATTTTCATATCTATACTATCTATAAAAGGTGTATGGTCAAAGTGAAATGTTAAATTGTTGAATGTTGAAAATTAGTTAAAGGTGAGATAAATAGTAAGTAAGTAAGTAACTCCCAATACCGTCTTCCACGGGTTATGGGTCCCAATACCGTCTTCCACGGTGTATGGCAGAGGTTGAGACGTAGACAGCCTTACCCCTACCTAAGGTAGAGAGGCTGCTTCCGGTTCTACCTAAGGTAGAAAAGGACCTCCGGCCTTGCAAGGGGTGAGGATCGACCTCTGTCTCCAGAGGCAAGGGTGTTAACCACTTGATCCAACCTTGCTCTTTTAAAGGTGAGATAAATGTATAGTGTAATTAATACTCTTATTAAAACACTCTATTACTTAAAAGTACAGTGATTTATTCATATTGTACAACCAACTAAAAGCATATCACTAAACGATTTGTCGCTATAAAATCTCGTTGCTATGCACGGGTACTCGTCTAGTATTATAGAGTTAATATATTGATAACTTTTGTAGTACGTACTATAAATAAAAAAAATCGTAGCAAAATAGTTGTGATTGATAAGAAAAATGCAAATTATAAATATATACATTTATCAGGGTTCACTTAAGCCCAATAATTTAGCCCTTCGTTTGGGTCGGGTTTTTTTAGGCCCATTGTGTGGAACTCAAATTTGGTACCCGACCGTGACTATTCACAATAACTCACACATCTTTCTTTGTTCAAGGATCCGAGTGGGTGGTGATTCCACCGCCGGTTAACCGGAATCCGATCCAAGCAAAATTATAAGCACTGTTGTGCTACAGTGCTTCGTGAGGGGGGTTACAGTAACATAAATAGTTTATTAACTTTGTGGTTATTTGGGTGCCAAATGTTAGCATCTACAGTACACGGCTTCCTTATATCCATATATTTGTTTGGGTTAGGTGGATCAAGTGTGATTAGATCAAAAAAGAGGTCATCCAGATTTGTTGCTTCAATACGTGTTGTCGATCAACAATTTTAGGTGTGATGTCCTGATTCAATTATTTGTGATAAAAAATTCATTCGTATTAGGGTGTTTTCATCTTCTGCCTTTTGTCTGTTCAATCAGATAATCGCTGTTAATAGGTTTGGAATCCTTAATTTCGGGTTCTATTAACTTTTTATGTGTTTAATTACATGTTTGAGCTATTTAACGGTTGATATTTCGAATTAGGGTTTCGGCATAATTTTGGGGGTTTCCTCAATTAGGTTTTTTTTTTAACTTTGTTTGTAACATGGTATGTTAACTTTGAGATTATGTAGTTGGTTACTTTCAGATTACCTTACTTTTTTGCAGCTTATAAGCTTATGTTATGATTGTTAATATGTCTGTTAGGTTGAATAATGTGATAGTAGGTGTTATGCGTAGTTATTAGTCATTTGTGTATGCCTTTGTTGATGTGAGACTGTATGTAAGTTCATAGTTTATGTTTGTTGTTTTGAATATTTAGTTATATCTGCCTATAATGGAAGTGATCGGGTTTCTTTTGGTTGCAGACCATGTTACTAAAATTGTTAGAGGCCTGAGAGCAGCCGTATATTAACACTAACGCAGGCATAGCGGTTGTTTCGTCTTTGTGAAATCGCTTATTGATGAATCGCTTGAGAGCAGC
This sequence comes from Artemisia annua, assembly GCA_014162995.1. Classification (NCBI taxonomy): domain Eukaryota; kingdom Viridiplantae; phylum Streptophyta; class Magnoliopsida; order Asterales; family Asteraceae; genus Artemisia; species Artemisia annua. The sequence continues at coordinate 8,086 of LBNU01010635.1, forward strand.
CGTATTTTGGCGGGGCGTTTACACTAACGCAGCCATAGCGGTTGTTCCGCCTTTGTCAAATTGGTTATTGATGGATGGCGTAACAGCAGGCGTATTTTGGCGGCTGTTTACTGTAACGCAGCCATGTCGGTTGTTCCGCCTTTGTGGAATCGGTATTGATGAATAGTATAAGTAACATTGTTTTTTGCGAAAGCTATTATGCCTGTGATGATTGGAATTTCCGTGAGATGTTCCGACCTTAACTTGGTGGGCCAACGACCGGATGGCGTAGCATATATGCCTGCTATGCAACCAGGTTTCGTTGTAGCCGTAGGGGAATTCAGACACTTCTATGACCTGAACACCATACACAGATCTGAGGCTGATATTTTATTGCAACCCATTTTTGACATCTCTGGAAAACATGTTCGACGCTAACAACTTTATGTTTAGCATTATTGTTTATCGTGTGAATTCTGGATATCGAGCGTTCATCCTGCTTGAGGTACTTTTCTTATTTTAATTCTGAATGGTTGTTCTGATTCCGTTATTAAACTTTATTTCGAATTTGTTGATTTTGGATTGCATGCAGCACACATTCGAGCGGCCAATGAGTTTTGTGACCCGTCTGTGACACACCATGAGCATTGATGATTTGTATATCGCCACAAGCAGCTCATAAGGTACAATTGGAGCTAAAATATTTTCAACGACCTTTTTAATTTTATGTGACTTACTCATATCTTTAACTATATAGGTTCTTCCAAGTTTGGCTTACAGTTCCGTAAAAATCTTATCTTCTCCCACTCAACTCTACACGTCGCTTGAGATGGGAAGTTGCTGGAGAGCAGGAACACAAAAGAACAAAAGGTACCTGCAATACATTAGATTCTGTTTTTTTTAATAAATTATATTGGAACTGAATTTTTTTTTTACATAAATGCAGGGTTAAAACATTGTGCAGAGAGTGACATACCATATGATTCCTCTTACAGTATACCAGATTACAGCAATCCTTGCGCTCATTCACACCCACTATTTTACACTGCTGAGACCGGTGAGTATTCTTTCAAATTGTAAAAGAGTAGCACACTGGATACATCGAATCCTAGCATTTGTTTTAGGAAACATTGATAATCACAATTCACAGTAAGGTTGTTGCATTTAATTTTTACGCAGTTTTGGAGATTTGATTTGGAAAGCAATATGTTTCTAATGCTATTTTGAACTGTGGATTTGTAGGACAATGGCGAAATCGAGACTGATCATCATGAAGCGAATATGATTATACAAGATAAGTTTTTACTTGATTCCTTCATTGGTAAATGAATCTTTTGGAATCATTAGCCTAGAGCGTGAACATTAAAAGTGAACAAGTTTCTAACAACATTAAAAGTAAAGAAGTTTCTAATATGTAGAATCAGCAGATAGTGTTCTAAATTTAATTAACATGTGGAATCTTTGAATTTGCAGACGTGAAGTTATTATTTGTTTAGCTGCAACAGGACTAGATAGGCGAGAAAAACATTATACAGAACCTCTTGGTTTCGATATCATATAACTATACATGTTCTTTTGGCAGTTACCTGTTGGTTCATTTATGTGCGGGCAACACCGGTTGGCGAGAAACATTATGCAGAACCTGTTGGCGAGAAAAATATCATGTTGGCAGATGCCAATTGGCTGAATTCTGGTGCAGTGGAGTTATAGAACAGGGCAGCATATCCGTAATCGAGGTAAGTGGCGATTTGTAAAGTTGCAATGGATATGTATCATTGTTCCATATAATCATTAGTGAGTTATATAAGTAGGTTGGAATATATTTATCATTGTACCAGACAAGCAATTTAAATAAGTAATCCCAAACACCTCCTATTTGTTTATTTACTGAAAATTAAGACGTGGAAAAATGAGCATAAATCTAACTTGAAGAAATAAAAGCACCAGAAAAAGAAGTATCACATCACGATTGATCACACAATATAAATTTACAGAGCTCGATTAGTAATCATGAAAGCAACTACCTGGAATTCGTCTTTGAACGAAGTTAAATCATATTATTTTACATGGTGGTGATATGTATCGGTTTCTTATTATATTTTTTGTGATGCCAGCCTTGCAAGGTGTGATATGTAAGTGTAATCTTATTGGTTTCTTATTATATTTTTTTTATTGATGCAGAAATAAGGCGAAGCTTCACAAGAACCTTATGTACCTTGCTGCAGTTGCGACGATAAAAGGCCACTCTTCACTCTCAGGTATATATCTCACTCATAGTTATTAACTAGGTTAGTAATATTAATAGAAACCAACATTGTATATAAACCAGTTAAACGAGGGGCTTTGCATAACGCTAAGAACCCTTTCTCATGTTGTGATTCCAGAGTTTGGTAGATGAGAAAGATAAAAAGATTAAAGAGCTAGAAGCTAATGATCAAGCTGTTAACTTTACTTCAGATGGTTAGATGAAGAGATGCTGATGGGTAAGTGCAAGACTCTTCAAGAGGAAGACGAGCAAATTGGAAATCAGATTGGAGAGATGTTGAAAGGTACCTATATTTAAACCCAAATTTTGTCCTTGATCAAGTATGTAACAAATAAAGCTTTTTCCATTGTTGCAATGCATTTTACAGAAGTAAATATTAACCTTATTCACCCAATCAACTATAATTTTGACTGAAGATTTTGTAAAGTTGCAGCCAAAAACAAATGACCACCAACTTGAAAGAATAGCACTCAAACAATATGTTAGCTAATGGACTACGCATGCACATTAGGCCACTTACCTGACATCTTCTAATGTTTCGCCAAGTAGATTCATAAATAGGATTACTTATTGGAAGTGTTTATATGATTATTGTCTTATGGTGCTATAAATAAGCATTTTTTAGTGGGTTTGGGATGTATTAGCAACTGAAAATAAGCTATTTGAATAAGTGTATATACGAATATAACCACTTTTGATTAAATTCAGTATAGATTCTAGAATTCTCCAATCAATGGCACATCACATAGTTATAACTAAACAAACAGTTTGGCACATCACATACTTATAACTAAACGCAGTTGCTGCTGTAACTAAACATGCATGTGCAACTTTATAACAGATTTATGGTTCTTAAGTTTTGAATCATGTATTATTGAGACTGATTTGTAACATTTGATTGTTGTTTAGGTGTTCAAAGACAACGTTGGGAACAGAACTTGACCAACTATCACAAAATGCAGCATTTGTGAAAACTGGACTATGGTTCGGAAGCTCACTTAGCGCTGACCATAGGTTAAAAAAAACAAAGACCTCCAATCAGGAAATGAGGATGCTCGCCGTAGAATGCAGCAACATTCTCGCACCGGTAGTTACTTTAGAAGTGAAACGTAAAGGTTATGTAAATATTATGATTATATAGCTTTCTAATTTACCATTTTAGGTGTCTTTATAGTTTTTTTTCTTTTTTTTTTTAATTATTAATGGTGACTGTGAATCGTACTTATATCTGATCTTCCTGTTGTGCAGGCACATTTGAACCTCAGCAAGATATTTAATTATCATATCGTTTGAATCATAGTAACCTGCTGTGTTTTGTTAGGGACAAGGAAGGAGGCAGAAAGCATAGTTATGGTGGTCCAATAAAAGGTACAATCCATTTGAACAGGATGGAGTAATTAGAATTATGATCTTTAGATAATGGATATAAATTTAGGCGATTGAGTTATTAGTGCTTGTAAAATATTACAGACCTTTGAAAAAAAATATTTGCTGTAATTATTAGTGGTGACTGTGAATCGTACTTATATCTGATCTTCCTGTTGTGCAGGCACATTTGAACCTCAGCAAGATATTTAATTATCATATCGTTTGAATCATAGTAACCTGCTGCGTTTTGTTAGGGACAAGGAAGGAGGCAGAAAGCATAGTTATGGTGGTCCAATGAAAGGTACAATCCATTTGAACAGGATGGAGTAATTAGAATTATGATCTTTAGATAATGGATATAAATTTAGGCTACTTGCTGTATTAGTTTGTAGAATGGCTAAAATGGTAACAAAAAGTATAATAATATTCTGTTATCTATCATTTTGTAGTTTGCTAATAACGAAGACCTCCAATCGGAATGAATTGACGATGTCTTTACAGTCAGGTGCTGATGATTTTAGCAGCCTGTTGATGCTCTCCTTCAGGTAATGTTCGTCTTGGAAAATTTTATATTTTTGTCTAATCACTTCTGCTATAAAAAATGGTAGACCATTCAATAAGTGTAAAAATAGCGATAAAAGCTGCTGATCTTTTTAATACTCCTTCTGAGGAGTTGAATAGAAAGATCGATTTTCGTCACACTTATTTAGATTTTACACAGCTTGAGGTGACACTTCCTATCTACATCTACACTTATGTATAAAAAATTTATTAGATCATTAGGAATCTTATGACATGTGTTAGAAGATAATGGGAACTTTGGGTTTTCTTTCCATAAATCATTAGATACAGAACACAAATTAAAACTGCGCCTCATATACTTGCGAACTAAAAGTCAATTCTCTCTTATTTTCTTTTATGTGCAGATAAGAAAAAGATCTGTGGGAGACATTGTTATTCAATTACCAATTCATCTTTGAGCCAAAAACCCCCAAAAGACTCTGTGGGCGACGTTGTCGTGGTTCATGGTTGTGGCTTAGGGGTACATGTGCTCAAGCATGGTGACGGTTCAGTTGGGCCGCGTTTAGTAATTTCTGGGTATTCTTTAAACTCTCTTTGGGAATGACTGTCATGCTTTGGTATGTCACATATGTTTATTACTCTTTTCATCTAGCTCAAAATTATATACTCCAGTTTCATCTATTCGTTAAAATTGAACACTGACGAACTAATTACATCTATTTGTTAAAAGGAGCAGAGGGGTTCAGATATCAGTTCTGGTGAACGTTCGCATACACTCAAAGATTATGTGCGCTTTGGACTCGGGCACTGGGGTTCGGACACAAAAGGTATGTATTTTATGCTAATTATTTTCATATGTTACTTCAATAAGCGTAAACGAACCTTTCTTATTAATCTGTTTCTGAAGAGCTTTAGTACAAGACGATTTGTACATTAAATCATGCATCCATTTCACAAAACCAATAGCAGATGATAGAATACTAGGATTACTTGGCTCAAAAGGCGAAAAGATTTTACAATTGTGAAATTTGTGACTGAGTTTATTTTATTGCTACCTTTTATTGATTAGTGGTGTTATTGTTTATGTGTTAATTTCAATTGAATATAACTTTAGTGTTAGAAAGATTGGATTACTTGGCTGAAAGGGCAAAAAGACTCTGAGGAAAAGTATAGTATCTTCTTTAGATTTAGTTTTTTAGTAGTGTTTTTGTGATTTGAATTTGTTTGTTTCAGACCTTTTTATTGATATCCGTGTTAAGATTTTTCGATACGATGATAACACAGTTTTTGAACTATTGAGGGAAAATATCAGAATTAAGGATTATAGTAAAAGTTAGGATGTATCATATGTTATGGTTCTTTCAGTTATCATTGAAATTCTACTTCTACACACATGTTGCATATAATAAATGTGACATCTAATCATGTTTGTTGCTTCTTTGCACAGCTCTTTCGTTATCAGTATAATATGGGGCTCTTGCTGATTGAGGATAAGAAGTTTGACACTTAACACTGAGAAACTTAGAGAAGCACTGTCTGAGACACAAGATATTGTTACTTCCACTTTTCCTTCTTTGGCAAAACTTACCGCAGCAACGCGCGGGTGATCCATCTCGTACATTACTATTATTGATAACTTTTGTTGTGCGTTACTATAACAGCAAATTATGCATATTTAATTCAAAGCCATTTTAGCCCAAATATTTATCTGTGTAAACACATAGCCCAACTAATACGCTAGTTGCATCATGCACTTAATGTGATATAAGAAGTTAACTTTATGTGTGAATGTAGTGTTGTTTAACTTTATGTGTGAATTTTTTTATTTATTATTATTTTTTTTTAGAACGGCTTGTTAGTTGTTAGTGGTTCAGGTAGCAGTGATATCCAATTGGGCAGTATGCTGACCCTGAACTCCGCCTGTACTTCCTTCTATTCCGCCTGAAGGGGTAAAAAGTCTCGGGTGGGACTCGCACTTGAGACCTCCCCTAGCCAAACCTCCCCTCCCCATGCAAGCCTCTAAGGAATCTTGGTGGCCAACTGAGCTAGCCTAGTTGGTTTGTGTGAATGTAGTGTTGTTTAGTTGCATTGGTTGTAGCATATTTAGTTGCAAAAGGCGGACAAGGTACTTTTAACTCAGACAACTGAATAGCTGTATGTGCAATGGCTCGTTTCTCACCTTGTGTACAAAATCTAGCATGTTGGTTCTTCAAACTCCAACTGAGGAGCGTATTACCAAGATTAATACAATTGCGTGGTGAAAAATCATGTCATCTTTGAACCACTACACTATATGCCTAAAAGAATGTAGAATTTGACCAAGTGCAGCCCAATGACGATTAGTGGTTGTACTTGATATGCTATCTTGGGTCTTTTTATGAATTGTCTGGTACAATGCTCCAGTATACGCTATGATTCTTCGAATAGCAAGCTAGAAGATTCAGACGAATGAACGGGTTTGCAGTCACAAATCCTACATAGTATCAATGTACTTACAAGAATATACGTATCTCTTTTGACCTGGTTATACATAGATATTAGCCAAAGTAGTCTGGATCCTTGTAAAGTAGCTAAATATACCAAGACCCTAAAAATGCAAAATGATAATGTAGATGGCTAATCAGATTATCTATACATGTTTCATGTTTGTGAGTCCCTTGTAATGAAAATGTCATTAGCGTAGACCAGATTTGAAATACGATAAGCAGTACCAAGAACATAAGATAATTTGTTCGCTGTATACTTAATACACCATAACATCATGTTCGTTTGATTCAAGTATATATTTTGACCGTTTAAACGACGTTGTATTCGTGGTTGAGAGGATATAACCGGGTATAACCGTCAATAGACGCAACAAAATATGAGATACCTGACCGTAAAATAAATGGAGTGTCCCAATATAAACTGAAATTATACGCAAAAGATGAGTAGGTATGATGTACAAGTGAACTAAAGGGTAATCTAATCATCATAAAAGGCGTTACATTTTATATGGACTGTTTATATGTATTTGGTAACAAAACTTTACGGAACACATAACTGCCCAGATGACCAAACTGATCCTGCCAAATGATTGAGTCAAGTTACGTATATAAACTCTTAGTGACAGATTTTTTGTAACATCCACATTAAGCAAAACTATTTATATATTTAGAGAGTAATTTGGAAGTGAATGATTAAAACTTAAAAGTGTCCAACACGTGATGCCTAAACACATAGCTCTTCAGACAATAACCCAAACAAACCAGTATATATTTGGCAACTAACGATTTTGGGCTTGAGGTCATCTCGGCAGTGGCACTCGAATAGTCGAATCTGGATGGAAAGTGCTAATCAGGCAAGTGTGTCTGATGTTCAATCATTCTCAACAATAACCCAAACAGACAAGGTATATTCTGTGGCCGATAACGGTTTCAGGGTCGTGGTCATCAAGGCAGTAGCCTTCGAATCTGGGTGAAAGAGTCAATAAAGTCGCAGACATCATCTGTTATATCAGGATTAAAACAAGCACATAAACTGTGCTCGGGATTAAGAAATAGACTTGACCAATTTATGAGCCGATTTCTTTTTTGCAACAACCAGTAACCTCGGCCATCAGAAAAATCATACTGTAAAGCAGGCTCAAGTAGAGACCATTTAGTCACATTAATGTGTGAGCCACAGCACTATAACAGACTGGTTAAGCCCCAGTATGAGACGGCCAAAACTGACAATTTCACGGGTCAACAAATTTACCCACTGGCTGCTGTACTGCTCTGAAATGAAGTACATGAAGGTCATGATGTGGACATGGCAGGAAAGGGCTGACCTGAAAGCAAAATCACTGAAGATCTATATGATCCAATAAACAATGCAATTGCTCCTACAACCACAACCATTGCTTTGATGGTTGCTGATTCGATACTCATATGAACCTTAAAAGTTCAAATGCCATCTATGTTTGAATAAAAACTTGTAAAATAAAAAACAGAAATTGTGAAATAAAATAAAATAAAATAAAAAGCAAAAACTAAAACTGATCATCAAGGCCTAAAAGATTCAAGAATTAGAAGTAACTATAGGAACATCATCAAGGATAAAGGGGCCAAGTTTACCAGCTCTAAACAATGTAAGAAATTTCTTAGCTACCATCACACGAGCCTCATTGGCTTTATTCGATATCTTCAACGCTTTCTGCAATGCCACAAATTGCTCTTCTATTAAAATTTCTAGCTCATTCTCATCTTCCAAATCACCTCTGAATTCTGATAGAGTCGAATATAGTGCGGACTGGACCTCTCTAGCAATACCCTGCAGGACAAAATACTATGATTTATAAACGAAATAGATCTTAAAAGACTCTGCAATGATTGAGTTGAAATTTGACTTTTTTTAGTCAAATGGGCTAGTTATCAACTCGGTTACAATGAAATTAACAATTAGCATTATGAGTTACTAATGTCTAATGGTGACTGATCAGATTGAGATGAAATCCATAACATAAGTTGAGATTCATGAGTACAAAGTTTGATCTCACATGTATAAACATATTTTTTTCTTATTGGAAGCAACAATGAGCAAATAAGGTTAATTGTAAAAGTTGAATAGTTGGTAAAATACAAATCCAATTTTCAGAAGTTACCTCCACGTAATGCACATTAGATGCAACAGGAAGAACTCGTCTTTTAGGCAGAAGATCCTTAAGATTATAGTCGCGTTTATCATCATTTTCATTTTGCAACCCTTTTAGAATATCGTTATGCACGTTTCTCCAATGGAGAGGAGTTTGTCGTGTATTCAGAACAGCAAGTAAATATTGAGCAATACGTTCTTCACCCACAACCGAATCTTTCACAGACCCTAAATCCAAAGCATGATCGGTCATGGAACACATAATATTGATCTAGAGTTGACTTATAAAACTCGGATATCATTATTGACAACTTATTGCATAGGAATTTCATAATATCTTCTTTAATAACATACAAGATTTATAACAAATTCAAACCTGTCAGGGCTAGCTTTAATCCCGTTTCAATGTCTGAAATGGTTGGGACGAGTACTCCTGGGGTATCTAATACATATATGCTAGGTCGTTGGGCGATCTGTATGGTAATAAGAAACACAGTAAGAAACCTATCTGCAGATATACATTTCACTAATGGTTTTAGCTTAACTTGTTGAGATATTCTCCCATTTAAATCTTTTCATGTAGCTATTGAATGTCATGATTTTGGCCAGTCATAGGCGTGATTTTTAAGGAATAAACAAGTGGCTACTACGCTCTGTACTAAATTTTGTCCCAAGAAATGGAAAACTTGACCTTAAATCCTGCAATATCCTGAGTTACACCAGGTAATGGTCCTACTTTCGCTTGCTTCTTCTTCTTCTCCTGCTCTAATAAAAATATAATACAGTTATAGCCAGAGACAACAAGCTCAATTTATTAATTTATTGTGGTGCTGCGAGAATAAAAGGACAGTTACCAGGGAAACGTGATGATGCAATTTGATGAATGCAGTTGATCAAAGCTGACTTCCCAACATTGGGCACACCTATCACCATGACAAGTAGAGTAGGTTCGTTTGCGATCTTTTCCTTCAGTTTAAGCTCTACAAGTTCTAGAAGCTAATTTTAATTTAAACACAAGTTAGACCACACTCAAACAGCATTAAACTGAGTGACTATCTAGCCACTCGACTATCTTTTTTGTACCACTCGTAAATATTGGAATTTTCAACCAAGAACAGTTTCTGACAGGTCTCATAATAAAATACATACACGCTTTAACATTTTAACCCACAATACTTTTTTGTTTACAATGCAACTTTAACAACAAAGAACAAACAAATCATAGAATGTGATTTCAGGCAACAGGTTCATATGTAACAGAAAATTGGCGTCTTTGCCCCTTACATGGTGTCATAAAGTCAAACAGACATAAGAGAAATAAAATCACAACTACCTTACAATTTGCACGAACCGATGATAGTAATAGGAAGTTTGTAATGGCAAAAGCACCATAACTTCAATCCAAACACACCAATTTTTCTTAGCATTGGAGTATCAGATACATTAGTAATATTCCAGAATTAAGAGGAAAAAGACAAACCTTCTGAACTGAACTCCTGCTGTGCGCATTGATGGGTAGACAATCTTGCTTACACGAACCGAAATAATCGACCCATTTCTGACAAAAGCACAAAAACAGAATGATTATTCTTATGAACACTGTTACACAAACATATTTTCCCTCGGCCAGAACAACAAAAAAACAAAAAACGCTACACTAAGACTAAGAAATGTCAAGTTTCAATTACAGTTCTTGATGTCCATCTCTTTGCGAGAAAGAATTGGAAACTACATTAAACTGCATAAACCAATGCCATCATCAAAATTGAGTTGGAAAACCCCTTCAAAATGCTGAGGTTCTTCAACGGGCTTAGCTTACTATTTCAAGTTTCTTGTGTTATGCCAATAACTATGTTGTTAAGCATTTAGTAAAATGGATAGCAGTTTAACGTCTAGTAGAGATTTATACAACTTAAATTTGATTTTGCCTCAACTACATCCAGCTCAATTTTCATTATCCACATAACTCAATTTGATATTATAACTTATAAGTACCAAACTGACATTAAGAGGAATAAAAAGTGAAACATACATGCATAATATTAGGATTAGCTAAATCCTTCTTATTAAGCGCAATCACACGCCTTTTCGTCGAAAGCCGCGGCTGCAAATCCTGATTCGCAGACGACAACGGAATCTGTCACAACATTTCACACAATCAATACCCACATAAAAAAACCAAGCATTTATTATTGTTAAAATGAAAGAGATGAAATGAAGACATACACGAGAATCACGAACTTCAATAACAAGATCAGCGAGCTTAAGCCGAGAATTGATGGCGCGAGTGGCGGCAGCCATGTGACCTGGGAACCAGTTTATGGTACCACCACCGGTGGCGAAACTCATGTCTCCTAATTGTTTTTTAAGGATCTTTTGAGCAACATTTCCTCCCATTTTTATTTTTGTTTGTGGGGTTTAAGGATTTGGGTTGTGAGGAAGGAACTAGTTCGTTAAACCCAGGGAGGGTTTCTGTTTTTTTTAGGTTTGTTGCTAGATAGGTGTGTGTAATGTGTTCAATATTTCAGTCAAAGAGTATGGTTCCCCTCCGTCCCAAATTAATACTCCAAGTTACCTTTTCTACATGTCTTATTTTAATTGTTCAATAGTAAAGGTGTGCTTGGTAGAAAGTTTTGAGGGTGAGGAATTGGTAAGATAATTAAAAAAAAAAAAAAGTGTTTGGTTGACTATAATGCAATGACCCATTACCCAAATAAATTGGATTGAATGGATTTATTTCCTTTTTACTTTCCTTAGCATTATCATTGTCTTTCCCTTTCTCATTACCAAGTTTGAACCAAGCACACCCTAAATATATATGAAAGTTTGATCGAGTTTACCATATTGTCCTTGCTTGCAATTATAATTACAAACTTTAAAGAATAACTTAATTAATTAGTTAAGGTTAAATTGTCACTCTGTTAAAAAGTAAGAAAGAGAAAGCTGTAATAAATACACTTATCTTAAACTGTGTGTTTTTTGTTGTTGGACAATTATTTTAGAAATACAAATAGCAAAACTCTTAAAAACACTACATAGTAATAAGATATTTTGGTCATTAACTACGCTTATTTTTTTCTCGTCGTCAGAGGCTCAAACCTATTACTCAACAAGATATGAAGCGGATGACTTGCTACCACTGAATGCCTTTTAACTCTCTTTTCTTCTTTTTTACTTTAGTTTTATTCTTTTTAGTTTTTTTAGTTTCTTTTAGCGTATTTTTCGACTTTCCTTTTACTACTGATAATACGTTTAAAGATAATTACGTTGTTATTTTTTTTTTTGCTAAATAAAAAATGGTATTGATGATAATATATAACTAGTTTGTAAATCAAATTGGGGTATATTTATTTTGAGCACTGGATATATTTTTAATTAATAATGTTAATTATATTATAAAGTTTTATACTTTTCTTTTGCAAATTTATCATCGTATATTAATCGATAATGATAGTTTACAAAATGATGAAGATGTTTATAATATTTTAAAATATTATTTAAAAATATTATTTTATTCAAATTTAGTCATTTACATCTCATATTCAGATGTGCGAATTAGATTCAAAAAGAGAAGCCTCTTAATAAATAAATTACACCTAAGCCAAAATTTCAAAAGAGAAAACTAATGTCGTTTTTTGCACTTCTAGACTAATTTTTAAATGTTTTGAATTGAATAGAGATCCTTTAATGTTTAAATAAACATGACAAGTAATTTTTACGGTAAATTCCTGACAGGTGCAAACAACCTTTAGTGGCCACGCCAACCTCCTGAAAAGGGATGCGTTACCTGGTTTGACTTTGTGTGGCAGGGGGGTTCAAACCCCGTGAATTGGTGACCAAAAAGTCGGAAAAATCATGGTTAAAAAAAAGTTCTAGGGTGAATAAAAAGATAAATGCAAAAAGCAATGATAGAGAGACCTAAAACATAAGCCTAAGGATATATTTGCCGCAATGGGCTTGAGCTGGGGCTAGCGCTAGGGATGGGGATGGGCTGGGGCTTGGGCTTATATTGTAAGCCGAAAGATGAAGCTTATATTTTTATAAAATTGTTTGGCGAATTAGTTGGAGCTGAATCTTATTAATGTAAAGTCACAAAAAAATATATCAAATTAATTTCACATATATTTTCAGCTTTTATATGATAATTCATTATATTTTTAAGGGTATTTAAGTAATTTAACTAGACATAAACCCCTATAAGATTCTTTTTATGGGCTTGGGCTTATGGAGGCTTATGGCTTATTTTATAAGTCATAACCCTCAATAAGCCTGTGTGACAAGCGAAACTTATTTTATAGGTCGACTTATTTTAAAAGCCTAAGCCACTATAAGCCCCCATAAGCCCTTCGCCAAACATAGACTAAATGTACGCCTAACCAAATTATCATTTGACACATGTAATGATTTTGTAGCTAGACATATTTTTAAGCATACATTTTAGGTATAAGTATCATTTTTCAAATGCAAAAGTGGGTTCATAGGTAGTGAAAATGAGCGGCACAGTTTTTAATTCCCCTGTCATATTTGAAGGGGTGAGTTCAACAGAGATCAACAAAAAATCAAAAATCAAGTGGACAAATAGGTTTCATTCATTATTCAAAAAAAAAACAACCAACCCTCATTTTGAATAAAATATCTTACAAATGGTAAATCGTTAAAGCCAACAAAAATACACCATCACGGGATACTTTTTTTTTTATCTATCAATAGACAGGTACTTCAATATATTTTTGAGAAACTTATTTTTTGCTTTCAATATGAGTATTAAATAATCTACGATATGAAATCACATATAATTTGTAATGCGAGTTATGAAAGTTGAAAGTTTATGCAATAATTCTACTTGTTTATCTAGCAAATATCATTATTCCAATACCACACCAATCACTCAAACACCCTCCCTCATAACACACCACTAACATATTATTGGGTCTCACAAAATACCCCACTAAAAATACCAATCACTCACAATACAAAAAAATAAATAAATAAATAAAATAAGTTGCATTTGGCATGAGTTAGTGGAGTGGCTCAAAGTCTTTTGGCACAAGTTTGGCATGTTGGCTGGTATGGTAGCTCACGAATAGCACGAAGAAAATGGACGAATGACATGTTAAATGTCTCCCATACCGACCGCTCTAAACGAGTGAATTCATGCAATAAATATGAATGAAGACCAAATATTTCTTCCTTTACGCTCAGTTCTTGAGTTGGAAAGGAAAAGGAAAGGGAAGGAAATTGATAGTTTTTGTGTTCTTGAGTTTTTTTTAAGGAAGGAAAGGGAAGTGGAAAAGAAATAGGAATGACGTTTTGGTGATTAAATCTTCCTCCCACTTTTGGGAGGAAAGGGAAAGTAAAAGGAAGTTTTTATTATTTAAAGACTAAGATACCCTTTTTAAAACATTTTACATTCACAACTAAAGGGTATATATGTAATTTCACCAAGTTATTTTCCTTTTCCTCCCACTCAAGAAGATGATTATACTTACTTTCCTTTTCCTTTCCTTTATCTCAAGAACATAACCACTAACACTTACTTTCCTTTTCCCTTTTTTTTTCCCTTTCCAATTCTTTTCCATTTCCCTTCATTTAAAACTCGAGAACTCAGCGTTAGAATTCATATATTACTATTTTTAGCCAATTAACTCCATAATGGCAAACACCCCACAACTAACTTTGTAACTGTGTAATGGCATCACACTAATATCGAATATCTACGGTTTGTCATTAAAATTAAATTCCGAGAATGGCATTTTCCAATTTTAGTAACCCCATCACATCCTTTCCAGTTTCTATTTCCAAATTTAGCAACACTTACCCTTTAAAAGAGATCACTTTAAAGTAGTAGAACTCACAAAGAACATTTCAAAGCTTAATGCCCACTAAAGTTTCCATCATGTGTCCTTCCTCTTCATCCTCATCTAGTGGTGAGGCTGACGGTGTTGTTGGTGGAGGAGAAGAGACGAGGAAAAAAAACAATGGGTCGTGGGCGGATTGAGATTAAGAAGATCGAGAATGTGAGTAGCCGGCAAGTGACTTTTTCAAAGCGCGGGACTGGGCTAATGAAGAAGGCTAAAGAGTTGGCAATATTGTGTGATGCCGAGGTCGGCGTCATTATTTTCTCAAGCACCGGAAAACTCTATGAATTTGCTAGTTCTCGGTACGTACCAAATAATCCTTTAACTTCTTTTAACCTCTATAACAACAGTATGTCATTATGTGTTGTATTGACAGAACCATCATAATTTAGATGAGTATTGGTTAAAACTTGTTGGACTATTTGTGCATAAATGAATTGTACAAAATTTATTCGTAAGCATTGAGATACTCTATCATACTGTACTACGTAGTTGTAGGTACAATTTAATGTATTGTATAATTATCGAAGGTTGTTAGAGAATAGTTGGATTGGTACCAAAGTTTCTTCTTTTTGGAAAGTTTTACTGATGTAGGAAATTGCCAAAAAAAGGATTAACAAAAACTTTGCTAAAAGGTTTCAGATTAACATAATAGGTTTTGGACCATTCATCATAATTCATATGAATAGGGAGCATTAATCTGTTATAATTTGTTAAAAGCTAAAAAAAAAAAAAAAATAATAAAAAAAAAAAAAAATAAAAAAAAATAAAAAAACTGTTATAATTTGGTATGACCATGGGCCATTAAGAAGTTTTTGAATATGTGCCTATAGTTGAATTTGATCATGTTGTTCATTTTTGCTCAAGGATCTTTATTTACGTTTACAAACACGTCAAAACAAAAATGATCCAAAAACCAACAATTGTTCAGCTTCACTTAAAAGCCAAACCCGTAAACCACCCCATCTAGTTGCTATTTGCTAATAGTGGTAGCATTTGGGAGATTTGGGTATGTAGCACGGAGTTTTTCACCTTCTTTTTGCAATAGTAATAATAACGATTTAAAGCCATATTAATGTATGATGTTTTCACCTTGTTTTTTGCAAACTGTGTATCACGCATTATGACTCATATTCTTATTATGTTCATAAAATGTTATTAATCTAATTTCCATGCATGATTACTGATGACGTATGGTATGGATCCGGGTCATGCACCCATCCAATACGCAAGCCCATCACAAATGGGCCATTACAACGATACTTGCAGCCCACGAGGCTCGCGAATACATAATTATACTTAAAGCCCACCACGAGTGGACTATTTAGTTAACGCCTAGGCCCATGCAGGCCCAAGCCCGGATATGGGCACTTATCCGATAGCGATATCTTCTATTATTATTGATAGATATCGAATACCGAAGATTGGGGAACACGAAACCAACTAGGGTTTCGTGTGTATAAATAGAGGTCTCCTCAGTCCTCTAAAGGTACGATATTAAACCCTAAGCTACGAGCCTTAACCCTAAACACGATTACTTACTCTCACGCCGGAGGATAATCGGGGGAGACAATCCCTCGATAAGCCTAACGGTGTTTGTTGTTTTCTTAGTGCGCAGGTCTCAAGCAACTTTACCCGAATTGGTACTCAAGTCAAGCCACGCCCAACTTTTGTATCAACAAGTGGCGCCATCCGTGGGACCATACACTAAGAGCTTTCCAAAAAGACTAGAAACAGCAAAAAACTAGCAACATGAGTCAGTTACGAACTCAGCCTGACCAACTAACAGGAAGGTCGCAGAACGACCAGAACCCCAGGCAAACTACTGGAACAACCAGCGCACCTAGGGAAAGGGACCCAGAGACAATCACCCCAATCACAAGGGTACCCAACCGGATCCCCACCATAACCGTTGCCGCGAGGGAAACACCACGCGACACGTTCACCACTCCTGGACAGACAATGCCGGAGGTGAATCCATCGGAGCCACCACTAGCACCTCCGCGACATCAGGAACCCAACCTGGGGACGAACGTATCCGCGCTGGAGGGAGTCGTACCCGAGCTACCTCCAAGCGAGTTCGTGGCTAAAAATTTTGAATCCCTAACCTCCCTCCTGCGAGAGGAGGCAAAGAGAAGGTCGAACCAAAGCATTCAAGCTCGACTCAGTTTTGACTCAGAACTTGAGACATCCCCGCCACCTTCTCGCAGAGAACGACGAGGGAGAAACACCCGTCGAACACCGGTATTCGACAGAATCGGAGAAAGGAGGGAAGACAGTGAACCTGAGGATAGACAATATCGCTCGGGAAGCGAAACCAGTGGGCGCCGCCGTAGCGTTCATGACAGAATCGGCGGTCGCAGAATCCAAGAGAGACTGAGGGGACAGCGATATCCTCCAAGTGAGAGCCCCTCAAGTTCAAATTCAAGTGGTAGTCGGCGCAGTCGCAGGAAAAGAAGGACCCCACCTTCTAGCGACTCTGAGGACAGTCGCCGCGATAACCGCCAAAGAAGAAGTCCATCTTCAAGCAACTCCTCGGACAACGAGGAAAGAGAAACGGGCCATTGGAAATCAAGGAGAAGACATCGCAGTCGAGGGGACGAGGACATCTCCCGCCCCTGGCGCCGCCAAAAGATTGATGCGTTCACCAGACGCATCAGCGACTTCTCCGATAGCAAAAGAAGACGTTTGCCCACTAATGTGAAGACATACGACGGAACCGGTGATCCTGACGATCACCTAAAAGTTTTCGAATCTGCAGCTGCTATCGAAAATTGGCCACAACCTGTGTGGTGCCATATGTTCAACTCAACATTAGTAGGGAACGCACGCACCTGGTTTAGTAAGCTTCCACGGAGAAGCATCGATGGTTATGAAACAATGCGGAAAGCATTCCGCTTGAACTTCACCCAGAGGAAAAAGTGCGCCAAAAACCCTGTCGATCTCGCCAGGATAAAACAGCGCCAGGGTGAGTCCACGAGTGCTTTCGTGGAGCGCTTCAAGGACGAGTGCATACAGTTTAAAGCGTGCCCAGAGATATTAAAAATCTCAGCTTTCATGAACGGAGTCAATAACCCCGAACTCATTAAGAAGCTCCACGACGGGGTACCACTGACCTTCGACGAAGTCATGAAACGTACCAGATCCTTCATCCAGGGTGAAACCGCTGCCGCGGACAGCAAAAAAGGCTACCCGACCTATAAGTCGCAAGACCAGTCCCGGAAACAATCCAATGACCAAGGTAGTAGCCAAAACAAGAGTTACCGCAATGAAAGGAACAGACGGGGGAATGATAAGTACACCCCGCTAACGAAAACCCCAGGAGAGATATTCGCGACAGAAGGCGCGAATTTTCCAAAACCGCCAGCAATGCGCACTCCAGAAGACAAGCGCACTGGTAATGGGTTTTGTGACTACCATGGCCAAAAAGGCCACACCACCAACGAGTGCGTCCAACTACGCCAACTTATAGAAAAAATGGTGAAGGAAGGAAGGTTGGACCACCTTGTTAAACATATAAAGGAGGGAAAGGACAAAAGCAGGTCCGAGGGTAAGAAAGATACCTCAAAGGATAAAGCAGGAACGATCTTCATGATACAATCATGGGACCGTAACACCAAGCAGAAGGTTACCCAATGTTTCTCACGAGGAAGCAAGATCTCCTTCCCATCCTTAACTGCGGACAACGCAATCGTAGAGCCACTCATCATTGAGATACAAGCAGGGGGTCACGATATCCACCGCATGTATGTGGATGGAGGGGAATCTGCGGATATCATGTACGAGCACTGCTTCAATAGGCTCCGACCGGATATCAAACGCCAGCTAAACCCAGCCACCATGTCACTAACTGGTTTTGCAGGTGAAAAGATATGGCCTATAGGGCAGATACAGTTACCAGTCACTCTTGGTAGCGATGAACACTCAACCACAGCCTGGGTGAACTTTATGGTAATTAGATCCCTCACACCAATACATGAACTAATCTAGTTACAAGACTTCTTGGATCTACATCACCATCCAAGTTCACACAAATATCCCTATCCTCGACTCACATACAAGTCGAATAACAATGACATTATTTACAAAAACTATCACGGTAACACTTGTTACGTTTGTGTGTGGACACCTATAACATCTCGAGACTTCATTGATGTCGAGAGTTCTTCTCTTGCACTTGACAGAAGAGGAAATCACTTATAAACATATACCGACATGTTATAGTGATCAAAGACTCAAAGACTTAAAGGGAAAATAAAAACAAAAAGTTTTGTGTGTGAAAATCCTTATTTTCTGAAGTGTAACAGTTCAGTATTTATAGACGACAGGACAGACCATACGGTCCCGTAAATAGGCAACGGTCCTTTATCACTAAGGGACCGTCGACCACTTTAAGGGACCGTCCCGACAAACGCTCCCATTTTTGTCCTGACATGGTGAAAACTTATCTGGTGAAGTTTCAGCTATTTTGGGGGGAAAACCAGCTGTTATACGTTTGAATTTGAATATATTTTCTTAATAAAACATTTCTTTAAAAACAAAAAAATACTTTTGTGCAAATGTTTTGTCAAACTTAAAAATGTAAGTTTATAAGAAAATAAAAAGTTCTTTGATCACCAAACTAATGACGGTATAAAGTTTGTTCATACCTGAAGTGACGTTGAAGAAGCTACGTGGAAGTAACGAGTTTCCTCGGTTAAAAACTTATTAACTGTAACTTTACATAACATGTCTTTATATTTTGTGATTATCAAAACACAAGAAGATCGAATAATGCGAATAACGTTTTTGACATTATTTGTAACAACAACAACAACAACAACAACAACAACAACAACAAGGTGCATCAAGTTCAACTACACCAAGAGTTGTTGTGCAACAACAACAGCTGCCTCATCTGAATCACTTCCAGCTAAGCTTCGAGGAAAATGTAGCAGCTAATGATGGTGGCTGGACATCTGAGAATGAGCGGGAGCTGAGTAGGTTGGAAGCTCAGTTTGAGGAAGAGAAATTTGCGAGGTACTCTGCGTATGGCGACGGGTATGACTCCAACAACTCTGAAACCTGGGATCACCCGGATTACAATTAAAGTTTAAGTTTATGTTTATGTTTATGTGATGTTTTAATTCCAAGAAGTTTATGTAATGTTTAATTTTTAAGTTTGTGTAATGTTTAATTTTTAAGTTTATGTAACGTTTTCATTTTGTAAGTTGTTTTTTAAAATTTGAACGTTTACGGTTTTATATTTTTACTTTTATGATTTTAATTGGGTAAGTATTAAAAAAAATAGAAATTTAGGTGAAAAACATATCCCTTGCCCACTAATTGGTGAAGAGTGGTGAAGGGAAGTGAGAGGAGAGAGAAAGCTGACGTGACGCTGATGTGCATGGTGAAAGAGTGGTTACCTTGCCTATTAGTCTAATAACAAAACTCAAGAACACAATGTAAACTTTTGCTAGTTGATACAAAATCCTATAATAATATGTTTAAAATGTGCAAAGTCATTATTTTTGTTGTGTTGTCGTAATATCTATCAGATTTAGAAATCTCAAATTACCTTCACATTTGAATTCACAACCAAATGTGTCTTTGTTCCAACCATCACGTAAAACTATATGGAGAATAAGTTGGTTCGCTTGAAGAGAATCATTACTATATATATTATTTATCATCCAATACTACGTCGTTCTATCTACAGTAACCCAATGTGGGCTCCCCGCATTTTTTTTCGGCCTGATCCAATCGGCCCACCACTGTGAAACGATAAAACCACCTTACGTCCTTATACACGTTCCAGAACTCTCTCCATCCATCCATCTCCATCTACAACTCTCACACACACCAGATCATTTCCAGGTTCAACAACCACAACAATTTTCAGTAACAGTTGAGGAGGATGAAGAAATCATAATGTCTGTAAGGTATGTTTTATTTTTCACTTTTGTTTGTTGTTTAATTTCTTCTTCTGCTTCTGTTTTTTGCACCAACAATCAGGTTTTAGGTGTCTTTAAATACGACCATCATCTCAAATTCATTTTCTTTTAGTGATTTTTAGGTTTTTTGTGGTTTTGTTGAAAACTTTTTGGTGGTCAGTTTGTAATTGTAAAATTATATAGTTGATGACGGGAAAAATTGGGTCTTTGTGAAATTGATAAAAGACATTTGCTTAAAAGACAGGGTTTAATCTAATGAAGTTGTTTGAGGTGAATTAGGAATTGGGGTCGTAGTTGTGGTTAATGGTGTTGTGCCTACAATGTATTTGATGATATGCCTAAGAGAGTTGGAAGTGTAGTTATAGTTCTGAGTTTACTTTTTTTTTTCTTCAGATTGAAATGGTTATAAAGAGCTGCCCATGTTCAGGCATACGAAGCGTTGCTATTGAGATTGTTGGTGTCATTTTTGTTGCCGTATGTAACATCCGGAAATTTTCCTAAATTTATTTTACGAGCCAAAACCATTGCTTTTGATTTCCTTAACTTTTGAGCTTATTTGAACTTGTTTTGGGTTTGAAAAACCGTGAACTACCTTATTAAATGTGAGCTTTATTCCTTTATCGAGTTGGCACAACCTAGAAAACTTGAATCATATTGCCTTTGCTAAATTTATTAAATTATATTGATTTTGAGAAAAATATTAAAGTTTATACTTGATTTTATTGGAAAAATGATTTCGTAAACAATGGCGCGAGTTTTGTAATTTTTCGAGTTCGTTTGCTATATCAAATGAGCCCCGAACCTCATTTCGTGAAAGATTTGATAAATTACGAATATGGTCCTTGTGGTATATATTCACTCCGCGCCCTCCATCTTTGATGAACTTTGCAAGTTGTAATTGGTACTTTATTTATCCCTTGTTGGGTATAAAAAGGGAAGCAAAGATACATTTAGGGTTTCAAAACCCATTTACTGCCTCCCCTCCCTTCTCCCTCCTCCTCTCATCTCTTGTGGCCGCCGCCACCTGCAACACACCACCACCATCACACCACCGGTCAAACAACCACACCGCCACCATCATTCGAATCCCCATCACCCCCTCTTCCTGATCTGCTACTGCACGCGCCCAAAACAAACCCTTTAATCTCGTTAGCTTCTCAACGCGCCCACCTCCTTGCTGCCGTGTACCACCAAG
>LBNU01010635.1:34280-48584 GCA_014162995.1 Artemisia annua
GTTTTCTTCACTTTTATGCTCCAAAAACGTCCAAAATGCTTACTTTTCCAGATTTTCTCTTCAAAGTACCTAAAATGACAAAAGGAACGATTTAAGGCAATATTTGATCAAATAATTACGGATTAGGGCTTAAATGACCCCCTAAAAGCGTAACACTTTTCGCCTCATCAGTAGGTAACCGATTATTCTTCTTATTTTCAACAAAATCTAGATTGTACGGGCACACTTGGTATTTCCCCATTGATCAAGTGTGTAACATCCGGAAATTTTCCTAAATTTATTTTACGAGCCAAAACCTTCACTTTTGATTTTCCTTAGCTTTTGAGCTTCTTTGAACTTGTTTGGGTTTGAAAAACCGTGAACTACCTTATTTAATGTGAGCTTTATTCCTTTATCGAGTCGGCACAACCTAGAAAACCCGAATCGTATTGCATTTGCTAATTTATTTGAATTATATTGAGTATGAGAAAAACTTTGAAGTTTATACTTGATCTTATTGGAAAAATTATTTTGTGAACAATGGCGCAAGTTTCATAAATTTTCGAGTCCGTTTGCTATGTCGTTTGAGCACCGGATAGTTTTCGAGAGAAGTTTAACTCGTTTGCAGGAATGGACCCTCATTTTATTTCCCTTTTCCACCCTCTCAACTCACATTTTCATTTATAACCCTAACCATTTTATAATTTAACCATTTTAATTATTTATTTATTTCATTTTATAATAAAAATAAAACACACACACAGCACCCACCTAAAATCTCTCCTCCTCTTTCTCGCTCCCCTCCATCCTTGAAGATTCGCCGGCCACCCCCTCCACGCCTACACTCAGCAGATTCCGGCGCGACCCTTTCCCGGTCACCCGGAATATTTTTCTCTACCCAAAAACTTTATTTTCACAACCAACTTATAATCGGGATCTCCCCCGTCAACGGTTAATATCACCCACGCAACGCCCCACTCGCTACTACCGACCGCCACCCACGCGCCACCCACTCAAACTGCCATCCCACCACCGAGAGCCACCAACCGCTTCCCCACGCGTGTTTTATTGGTACCGAGCACCCACCTATACTTTCTTATCATTATCTTTAACAAATATTTTTCTTACAAACCCCCTCAATTTTCCATTTTTAAATAAATCCGATTTTAAAATGTTTTTGCTTTATAAAAAACTTGTTAAAACCTTTGTTGATAATCACTCGTGTGGGCCCCCTTTGCTGTTTCTGTCGCGACTCGGTCCGACTCACCGAGCCAACTCGGTTGACTCGGTGAGGGTTTGATGTTTTGATGTTATTCTCGTGGCTATTTGAGTTGGATTCGGTTAAGCCGAATGAATTTTGGATTGGATTTGTGTTCGGATTTGTTATTTGAGGGTCTGTTTGGCTTTGTTTGTTCTCGGCAGCCACTCACCACACCACCATGACTCGTGTGGTGGTGTGGGGTGAGATTATTGATGTTGTTGTCGTTTATTTGGAGATGGGTATTTTGCGAACCGAGTGGATTTGGTACTCGGATTTGGATTTGGATGTTGTGTGGTGTTGAGGTTTGGATTAGATTTAGGATTTGGTTATGTTGTTTGTGTTTGCGTTGTGTTTATGTCGAGTTTGGTTGAGTCGTTAATTATTTTGTTGTGTTTGTCTATTTAGTTACGTTTTGATAATGGTTTCGACATTTATTTTTACATGGGATAACTTAACGCGTAACAAATAATATAAACGTGCCTAATAAATATGAAACCCTAAAACCAATTGACATAGTTAAGTGGATTGTGACATCAGACTTGGATCCGGATATTTATCTTGTGACATTAAATGTGATGGACAAGGATTGGACGTATCGGATTTGCGGTGTGGTTATTTGGACAATATGGACCCTTTGGTACGAACAATACGAAATGGTCGATAAATCTAAACAACTAACATTAACGTGAATGATATGTCCAATTGTATATTATAACTTGTGACATTTAGCGATAATTAGGATATATTTTAGAGTCGATGACTCGGGAAAACGTTGTATAAACAGGCAGGTCATGCCGAAATTTCGTAAAGTCTTTTATAAACTTAAAATGTTTATGCATCGAAAAGCTTTTCAAAACTTATATGTTTTAACATCTATTTTGGGAGAACTGGGTAAAGCCGAAACTATCTATTAATGTTTTCTTTTAATTGTCTTATCTTATTTCTTCTACTCTTTTATTCTTTTATCTCCTCGTTTATTCCTTCCTTGTTGTTCCTATTTGTTTTAGCGTGAGTTATTATTTGATTATACATTTCATGAATTCTTCACGAGAGCGTTTTACTCTCCTTTGTCATTTCTTTCCATGTATTTGATTTCGTTTCGCCGCCTTTCTTCGTCTTATTCTCGAAATTGTATTTTCCTAAAGATCCACACGAGATTACAAATGTTTACTTCTTTTATCGCCATTGGAAACTAAACTCTTTTATATTAACACAGGTATTCGAGGAACGTTACTTTATATATATTACTTGAATATTATTTCTGATAAATATTACTCGTTAGGTTGTGCCGATCCATTACCGTTGTGCTCATACTTTGATGACATTATGTTTGGTGACCCTGTGCTTGTACTTTCTTGATGCCGTTGTGCTCCACTATTCTTGAGGCCCTTGTGATTTACTAGTTGGTGCTAGTTGTGATATCTTGCATTGCTACATACTCAGGTGAGTCCAATAGCCCCCCACTTTTATCTATTCTAATTGCTTTGCAAACTACTTGGGGTGAGATACATGCTCTGTTTTTACTATGATCACAATGATTTGAAAACTGTTTATTGAGCTGGAAACTTATATATGCTGGTACTGTGAGTGAAACAGTAGCCATTTTGTTGGATAAGCACTAAGTACGATTTTTTTTGCCACTATTAAGTCCCTCAGATCATGAGCCATTAATCACTTGCGAGTGAACGCGAATATAGTATATAGGCCTATAGGAATTGACCCTCCCACTCCTTTTGCTGGATAGGCAAATTGTGGTGTACTATATTTGAGGTTGGCTAGGTATTTGACAGTACCTAGCGTAGGGGGCATTTGTATATATGAAATTCCGCGGTTATTGTCGACTTATTTTCAGTACATTGTTACTGGTGTTAGTTTGGTTAACGCTTGGTGTCATGAGCTTAGTGCAGTGGTATTTTCGGGCGTATAACAACGTAGCCCCTTTCTATTAAACTTGGAATATTGTGATCAATTACTTTACTTTAAACCAATGGATTCACTCAACCTTTGTGTTGACTTTAGCATGTTTATCTCAGGTGTTAGATATTGCTCGCTGCATATTGTACTTTGGAGGAGCTTGGCGAAGGGCATGGCTTGGTCATAGAAGACTCCGAAAACCTTTTTGGACCTATATTTTCCGCACTATCTTTTATGATGTAAATCGAATGTTTTCGATTATAAAGTTTATTCTAAACTTGTTAAAGTAAAACCGGTCTTTGTACCTTTTGTTATGATAACAATCGAGTAGCACCCCTAAAATTGTATGCTTCCGCTGATTTGGTTTTCGGGGTGTTACATAGTGTACTGCGGCAATTCGTCAATTGGGATACGCGGCCGTTCATGATTCTCTTGACGAAGATCTGCAACTGAGTGCACAACAGCCCGTATTTGTCTCCGTAAGTTTTGTACGGCTATCATGGAGTTATATGGTGCTGAGTTTTTGCGAAAGCCCACATATTCTGACCTTGAAAGAATATATGCTCGTCACGAGTATAAGCATGGGTTTCCTTGGATGATGGGAAGCATTGATTGTACAAGTTGGAAGTAGGAGAATTGCCCAAATGATTTGAGAGGTCAATTTGCTAGGGGTGATCACGGGCCACATCCATTCATTTGGAAGCGATCGCCTCTCAAGATTTATGGATTTGACATGCGTTCTTTAGTGTCTCCGAGATGAATAACGACATAAACGTTTTACATCGATCCCCTATTTTCAATGATATCAAATCTGGAGAGCACCGGACCTTTCATTCGAGGTTAAAGATGTAGCTTATAAAAGGGGATATTATCTTATCGACGGGATATATCCGGAATGGGCCGTTCTTATTAAGTCCATTTCAAATCTTCCCACGGGTGATGATAAAAGAATATTGTACAAGATGAAGCACGAAGCAGCAAGTAGCAAGGAAAGATGTGGAACGAGCTTTCCGTGTGTAGAAGAAGAAGTGAAAAATGTTTAAAATTTTGGCTTGAGGGCTGTCGCAACGTGATCTTCAAGATATTGTGTACACATGTATCATATTACATAATATGATCATTCGAAACAAGGGTCGGCCGATATGTCCTACATGGTACGAAGATGAGGGCCACGACGATCAAGATCCCTTAAGATCGCATGAACAATCGTTAGTAGTTACTCAGGAGATAATCAACCGAACAACTTATCTAAAATTAAAAGCTGATTTGGTTTTGGTCGAACAAGTTTGGAGAAATCATGGAAATGAAGTCGATCAAGAGAATGAAAACGAAGACAAAAGTGACGATGACGATGAAGAGGACGAATTTGTTGTTTAAAAAAATTGAATAATTTATGTAATGGTTTTAATGTTATTTGAATAATATATGTAATGTTTTTATTATTAATGAAGTTTAAATTTGTTGTTTAAAATTATTTGAATTAAAAAAAAAAAAAAAAAAAAAAAAAAAAAAAAAAAAAAAAAAAAAAAAAGAAAACCTTGGTCGCCACAGTGGCAACTTGGTCGTCGGAGAGAGAAAGCTGATGTTGGTAGGGTCAAGTGTGATCACCATTGTGTTTAGCCTAACAATAACTATAATGAAACCAAACAGAACACTTTTAAAGTCGATTTTTGTATTGTAGGCAGGTTGTGACAACATAATTTACTTCGTTTATCACGCATTTTACAAGTCTGTAGACAACGTCTCCAATATAACTTTAAGATGGTACTCTAGCGGGGAAGATTAGGGATTCTCCAACGAAGAACCGAGTTTAATGCTCGATGACACAACTCTAAAATCACCATTAGATTAGAAGTTATGATAACCCAACCTTTTTGGTGTCTTCTTTGCCACTTCAGCTCCACGCCAGATTTCCTCTCTTAGACCAAACACATGGCAAACAAAATACACACCCCATAATAATAATAATAATAATAAACTAACAAACCAAATGCAAAGTCCGATCGCCTGCACAATCGAGAGCAAAATGGCTTAGGGGCCCGCGTCGTGCTTGGCCACTTGAGTTCCTTCTGGAGCTTGGGGAGGGGTTTTACCCGGGTTCGGGTCTCACAAATGACAAAGAAAATCCGGATTTTCCTCTTAGTGTGAAGCCGTGAGTTTTAGGGGTTTCCCTTCGAGGGTCTCTCTTAGTGGTTCAGGTCCCGAGGACTACCTGTTTGGATGGTTTAACTCGGGGGTCGGATTTCAAGTGTGACGCCGTTTTAAGGAAAAAAAAAAAAAAAAAAAAAAAAGCCGATAGATTGTTGGGTTGGTTATAATGACCTGCCTTAGATACATAACTTAGATAGTTAAGAGTATTTAGGGTGTTGGCAACACTCCATTCACTCTCTCTCCCATCACTCACTCCCAACCAATCTTCTTATGCAACATCATTCACCCACTTTTTACATCACTCACCCATATTTTTGTTGGCATCACATCACTCACCCTTCACTCACTTCCAACAGTCAAAAGTAGATACCAACGTTCGAAAAAAAGCTCCCTTCCCGTGAATGAAAGTTTCACGCAAATGATGCATCATGTGCGGTACCGGATTCAAGGCGGCGGTGTTCCCGCGAATGAAGGACCTCGTACCATGCCTTCATTCAACCATTGCCAATACCCTTATAATATAATGGTCATGTTTGCCGATGGAATGAACATTCTCAAATCTTTGAGACAGAATAATAATATTAATCAAATGCAAGGTTAATGTCGGTTCCTATGTACTTTTGTTGAAACATGTAAATTGAGCAAGTGATAGACAAACATTAGTCATATGGCTTGTGTTTCCAAAAGTATAAATTCGAGATTGTTAGTTTGTTATTATGAGCAGAGTGTTCATTAGTTTAGTCATATGGTTTGTGTTTCCAAAAACAGAAATTCGAGATTGTTAGTTTGTTAATTCTTTTAGTAGTTCATTAGTTTTAAAAAGAGTATCTACTTTGGATTATCAAAATTCTGAAAAGACATTTTTTTATGCTACACAAATTTTTTTTTCTCGAGATTTTGAAAGCGTTTAGTTAAAGAGAAACACTTGTTTTTTACAAAAAGTTTTGTACAAAATAATGAAAATAAAGATTGCATTCAAATTAAATATTTCTTATCAAATTCTTTACAAAACAGAAATTTGCAATTCGTACTTTAATAAAGAAAACTACAATATCTTTGTTTCCTTGTTTTCTTTGTAACCCCCTTGTTTCTTTAAAAATGAATAACAATATCATATGAACGCGTTTTTTATATTTTATAAAAAACTAAATCCCTTTCTTTTTTACAAATATAAAAATACTCCCTCCGTTCCTAAATAAATGCCAGTTTGACTTTTCAGAGTCAAACTAGTTCAACTTTAACCTTAAATATGTTTTTTGTGTTATATAATACATGATAAAAAAAATTATACCATTTAAAAACACACTTAAAACACAATCCATTCATATATTTTGCATAAAATATTATATAACACCCACAATAATGATTAAAGTCAAAGTTAAACTAGTTTGACTTTGAAAAGTCAAACTGGACATTTATTTAGGGACGGAGGTAGTATAAAGTTTTCCCTAAATAAACGCATCCTATTGTAATGCTTGTTTGGTAACAAGCAACTAACGGTTGAATCGTGTGTAACTGCTTTCATTCAAAACACTTTATCAGAAAACATTTAAATATAGGTGCTAGCGGTTTGGCTCTCAAACTACACATGTGCCCTTTTTATACTTGCTAGGATCGTAGGCTCTCAAACTACACATTTTACACTTTATAATTACAGCTACAACTAAATTACCAAACACATTTATTTAACAAATAACTACTACTAACTGCTACTGTTACGTTTCGCCAAACATACCCTATACGAGGTCTCCTATACGATCAATGTTGGTCAATTATTTTTAAGTGTTTTAAATTTAAACTTTTAGCCAGAATAAAAAAGGGATTTTCTAATTTGTGCCACCATGGCACTTGTTTAAAAACATTAAAAGAACTAATTTGTTCCCTAATATAGAATTATTTCTAAATAAAATAAAGTTAATCATGATAATTAGAAGAGAATTAAGAAATCATTAATGTTACACTAACATTTAAACATGGTAATGTAAGTTTATTAATTGTCTGGTACAATTTAGAAAAAAAGCCATTAAAAAATAGTAAAAAGATTCTGAAGTTAAAGTAATAATTTTGTAAAATATTTGGTCCGAAACCCATAGAAAAGGATTTGTCACTTTTTCCCTCTCAACCTTTCTTTCTCCTCCATTATAAAAACTTCTCCATCTTCATCACTCACTCCCCTTCCCCTCCCCTCCCACNAAAAGTCAAACTGGACATTTATTTAGGGACGGAGGTAGTATAAAGTTTTCCCTAAATAAACGCATCCTATTGTAATGCTTGTTTGGTAACAAGCAACTAACGGTTGAATCGTGTGTAACTGCTTTCATTCAAAACACTTTATCAGAAAACATTTAAATATAGGTGCTAGCGGTTTGGCTCTCAAACTACACATGTGCCCTTTTTATACTTGCTAGGATCGTAGGCTCTCAAACTACACATTTTACACTTTATAATTACAGCTACAACTAAATTACCAAACACATTTATTTAACAAATAACTACTACTAACTGCTACTGTTACGTTTCGCCAAACATACCCTATACGAGGTCTCCTATACGATCAATGTTGGTCAATTATTTTTAAGTGTTTTAAATTTAAACTTTTAGCCAGAATAAAAAAGGGATTTTCTAATTTGTGCCACCATGGCACTTGTTTAAAAACATTAAAAGAACTAATTTGTTCCCTAATATAGAATTATTTCTAAATAAAATAAAGTTAATCATGATAATTAGAAGAGAATTAAGAAATCATTAATGTTACACTAACATTTAAACATGGTAATGTAAGTTTATTAATTGTCTGGTACAATTTAGAAAAAAAGCCATTAAAAAATAGTAAAAAGATTCTGAAGTTAAAGTAATAATTTTGTAAAATATTTGGTCCGAAACCCATAGAAAAGGATTTGTCACTTTTTCCCTCTCAACCTTTCTTTCTCCTCCATTATAAAAACTTCTCCATCTTCATCACTCACTCCCCTTCCCCTCCCCTCCCACCCATCGGAAAAAAAAATTAAAATAAAAATAAAAAACCACCATGGACAACCACAACCACAAAAAACCCACACCCCCAAACGCAAACCACCACGTGGACACCACGCGCCACCCAACCCCCACCAAACCCACCCCCGTCGACACCACGCGCCACCCCACCAAACCCAAAACCAACACCCGTTCAATGTCCGACACCGACGAGGAGTTTAAAACCCCCCACGCCTCCCCAATCCCACTAGACGACTCCTCCAGAGCCATCGTCCCTGTCGAAACCAACCGTAGGCCACCTCCTCCTCCGCCGACGTCGACGCATATGACTGTCACGGCGGCGTATAACAGGACGGCGAGGGAGGAGGCTGTTACCGGAGTTGCGAAGGTCGGTGGTGGTGAGGATGGTGGTGGTGGTGGGAGGAGAGGGAGGAGAGTGAGGAAGGAAGTAATGGTGGAGAGGTTAGGGTTAGGGTTTAGAGTGTTGGAGGTTGTGTTGTGTTTGATTGCTTTTTCGGTTATGGCGAGTGATAAGACGCAGGGGTGGAGCGGTGATTCGTTTGATCGGTATCGAGAGTATAGGTATATATATTTATATAAATAAATTGTTAGTACTTCGTTAGAGCCGTAGGTTTTATGCATAACTATTTATTAGTAGCCGTAGGCTTTTCTAGAAGTAGTTTCTCTTAGTTTCTCTAGCCTTGGATAGGGGTACGACTAGAGGCGGAGACAAGAGGGGGGTAGGGTGGGCACGTGGCACTTAGCGAATTAATTGTAGTGTAATTTTTAAAAAATATCTAGCTATTTTTGAAATTTGCCCTTCTAACCAATGAACCAAATTTGTAGGGTAGTCCTCCTATATGGTGGTACTTGTGTTAAGAATAAGTGCTTTTGAAAATAGTGGTTGAATTTGCTTATTTTGTTAGGAATGAGAGAATGCTCGAAACGTTTTAAGATAAATACGTTTGTAAAAAAATATTGATTTGAGCAAATATAAATACCTTGAGATATCAGAATCTGCTTATTTTAACTAAAAATAAGCAGATGAAGCAATTTGGAGCACACAAAACACGTTCTGCTTAATAATAAGCAGAAAATAAGCAATTGCAAACACACCCTATTGGTGGTACTCGTGTTTCTCAAAGTTTAGGGATTAGTACGGATATGGTTTCGTTTGTTGGAACTAAGTTGGATAGTTTCTTAGTGGATCAAAAGTAGGGGTCTTTGTGACTATGTTTCTAATTAATTATTGTGGTTTGAATTTGCTGAATATTTTTTGTAGTAGTTATGATTATTTGATTATTATAGGGTTAGATAGGTAGCAGTATTGAATAATGAATCAAAGGAGCTAATTTAAAAGTTATTATTCCAAAATCGATCCGAGATATCTCATAGTATTTTTGCTTAAATTAGTAAATTTGGGGATTTCTATCGAAACTTAGGGGTTGAATTTAAAATATTCACTTTTGTTCCGATTAGATAGAACAACTTTGGTTTAAAGTAGAAAAGATTTATTCTTTTCTTTTTCCATTAAATAAAGGTGGGGAATGATCTACCTAAGCAACTCAATGCTTTGTGAATGATTCTTTTAAAAAAGGAGAATAAGTAGGTGTTTGGATGTGCGGATTTGACGTTTCATATATCATAGAGATGATCAGATAATTATTTGCAACTTAGTTTAGTTGTTTGAACTCCTTGAGATAATTGGTCCTGAATATTAAAATCAGAATAGAGATAGGACCACAACAAAACTGATTTTCAAGTTTGTAGCACATCGAAACAACACCACAACACTTGACTTGATTACCTGTTTCTTTGTGTTAGCTCACTTATAAAATATTGGATTCATCACCACAAAAAAAACTTTAAAAATATAGACAACTACGACAATGACCTTTACCTCAATGCTAAGAATAGAAAAGTTGTTTAGATATCAATTTTCACAGTCAGCATATTTGAAGTTTTTATTGTAGCAATTACTGATTGTTTTATTCCATTTCCTTGTTTGATGACATAGGTATGTTGTAGCGGTGAATGCTATTGGTTTTTCATATGCGGCATTTCAGGCAATTGACATGACTTACCACTTAATTCATGGAAAACATATTATCTCATACTATCTTCGGCCTCACTTTGACTTCGCCATTGATCAGGCAAGTACCACAAGTCCACAAGCGCTCAGTTGATATATCAATCTTTATTAGATGCAGCCCATTTACTTAGAAATGGGTCGAATGGGTTGTGTTATATTTCAAACGTATTGAGTAAGTTTATTTTTTCAGTTAAAGGGCAATTATGCTAAAAAGTTGTTCTGGGTAACAGGCAAATATGTCAGTGGGTCAAACTTGCTGAAGTCGACCAAAATCTAATATTAACACACAACCTCCAAAACTTGTTATTCAGATATTCGGATGTTTATTGTAACAATGGTGCTTTTTAATCATCAAAATGCATCAGTTATATATGTTTTTATATGGATAAAAAAGTATTAGCGGGTCAACTTAATGTGACACCATACATTTTGACACCATCTTGACATACCTGCAGATACTGGCTTATCTATTGATATCGGCATCATCTTCAGCAGCAACTAGAGTCAACGATTGGGTATCAAATTGGGGAAAAGATGATTTCACCCAAATGGCAACTGCTTCAATAGGAATGTCATTCTTAGCTTTTGTTGCATTTGCCCTTAGTTCTATCATATCTGGTTACAATCTTTGTAATCAGAACTCTCTCTGATCCTTAATTTATGAGATAATGTATGCATAGACCATCCAAGTATTGCAAAGGTCAGCCAAGAGTTACTGTCAGTTTCTGCACAATCTGATGTAAATGAAAGGAATGATTCTTGGTTGGCCTGTTTCTAACCTTTGCGATGCTTTGATGGCCAATGTATACCTCATCTATTTTTATATGGACATATATGATCGAATGTACGAGTGTCAGCTTTTTATGTAAGAGATGGCATGCTGATGAGATAGAGTATAGTACAAATATGCAGCCGTAAACTGTACAGGCAAGAGGCAATGTGATAAATTTATAAAGAGTAGTTTCTTTATCTATTTTCTTTCACTTTTGAGGTTGTAAAAATGGGTTATTTAAGTGAAATAAAACTAGTGTTCCACTATTATTTAGCATTTTAAATGAGACCATTATTTACTATCCACTCTTAAATCTAAGTGACCTTTCTGTGTGCGCGCGCGCGCGCGCGCTTTTTCACTATATCTAAGTCTAAATTATTGCGCTTTTTCACTATATCTAAGTCTAAATTATTGCACCGCTTTTATGGACCTAGATTGAATATCGATGAAGGTTCCTGTTCTGTTACTTTAAGATAGTTGTGTGTGTATCCAATTTGATCTGTGTATATGGTCTTTGTAGTGGACCATTATGCAACCAGGTTATTAGGGTGCGTGTTGGGTTGGAATTGACCCGGTCATATTGAACTATAACCGATAGACTGGACCTACCTAAGTTGGTTTGTTGCCTGTCCGGCCCTGGTATTTGACTATGAACCGAGGCTTTTAAAGATACTGAAACACGTAACCGCACCATATATAGTAACTAGTAACTTATTCATGATCCATTTCTTTTCAAACATTTAAACAAAACTCAAAGCTTTACACTTCTACAGAATTCAAATGTGAAGTTGGCATAACAGAATTCAAATCTGTTATGTTGATGTGGTGTATTTTTTTACTGTTTATATTTTAAATGGTTTCATGCTTTTACATTTTATAGATTATTAAGAGCAGTTAAGTTAGAAAGAAACAAGGTGTTTTGACAAACTTGAACAGTTTATAAAATCATTTTTTGTGTGAACTGTGAAGTGTGCACAATTGCACAATATGAGTTGTATGTTTGTTCTTCTGATAGTATGCGCTACACATTTTTCCTGCACAAGTTGCTGAATGGCTATACTTTTATGGGTCAATGTAGCTTCTTGGGCTTAACCAAGAATATAACCCTTGCTCCTTGGGCTTAACCAAGAATATAACCCTTTAATAGTAGTCTATTGGGCTTATCTACAGGATGACCAACAGTAGTAAGGGTTTTTTGTTTTAGCTTATTTGTCTCACTCATGAGTTTATGTTACTTTTGAAAAATTAGTAAGGTTAATTTTATTAAGGCTTATGAAATTGAGGTTGTGGTTTATTTAAATTCATAATCTCAAATCGATAAACTCATAAGTATTAAGGAGCTTACTAGTTTCAAACTTTTTTAGCTCATAAGCCAGACACATAAGCCCCCTTATTAGTTATAGGTTTATATGCAAATATGAAATTTAAAACTTACAAGTAAACCACATAATTCGTATTGGGGTTACTTATAGAGCACAATTCGCGTGTTAAAATCAACACCAACAACTACAGTGCCCCTTCCCACGATCGATGTTCCCACGATCGATGTCCCTTCTCCCTGTAAGACTAGGTGTAATGGTTACCACATCCACGCCACCTCATCAACATCCACAGTCATCATCAAACATTCGTAGTGGTTACCACATTTCTTACTATTTACATGTACCCCATAAGGCTAATTATGTTAAGGAAGCCCCATGATCGCGGTCACCACTATTGCATTAGCGCCAACTCAGCATTCTTTCTCTACAACCAACTTCACAACCAACTTAGAGTAATAAGACAACCGCGCTCACCACTAAAATATACCTACTTATACACAAATATACCCCACATAAATAAAATAATAACTCACACAACTCAAATTGGGCTCACAAAACACTTCATACGATTTGGTCATGCAGTCGACCGATTCTTACATTATTTTGGTTGAGGACACGTCAGGTTGAGTGACCGTGATAGGGGTGACCGCGATCATGGTGCACATGACTCGGTCGTGAGTCACCCTATTACTAGTGGTCTAAGGCCATAACCGACTCTCACACATTTTCCTTTTAATTGTTCGGTGGTATGCATAACCGAACCCTCACGGAATAATTCCAATGCAAAAAACCCTATGAGAATTATTGTGTGTTAGAAAAAAGAATCCGGTTTAAAGATAAAAATTTAACAAGACAAGAGTGTATGGTAGTGGGGTAAAAAATGTTGAGATTGAGAGGTTGGTAAATTGTATAGGGTGTTTAGGGATAATTTGCCTTTAAGCTATCTTGGTATTCCAATCGGTTTAAATATGAAAGAAAAAGCTAGTTGGAACATTATACTTGAAAAGTTCAAAAACGGATTGGGTAAGTGGAAAGCTAGATCGATTTCATTCGGTGGTTAGATTATTGTTGATTAAGTCAATACTTGGTAGCTTAGTCTTTTATTTATGCCCCGATAAGTGTTCTTAAATGTCTAGAGAGTGTGAGGCAACAAAATTTTTGGGGTGGGGTTGGTGATAATAGGAAAATGGCAGGGATTAAATGGGATGTAACTTTTAAAAATTTATCANAGAGGTTGGTAAATTGTATAGGGTGTTTAGCGATAATTTGCCTTTAAGCTATCTTGGTATTCCAATCGGTCTAAATATGAAAGAAAAAGCTAGTTGGAACGTTATACTTGAAAAGTTCAAAAACGGATTGGGTAATTGGAAAGCTAGATCGATTTCATTCGGTGGTTAGATTATTGTTGATTAAGTCAATACTTGGTAGCTTAGTCTTTTATTTATTTTCCTTATTCCATGCCCCGATAACTGTTCTTAAATGTCTAGAGAGTGTGAGGCAACAAAATTTTTGGGGGTGGGGTTGGTGATAATAAGAAAATGGCATGGATTAAATGGGATGTAACTTTTAAAAATTTATCATTGGGTAGGTTGAATATTGGTAGCTTAAAAACTTTAATTTGGCTTTAATAGAAAAATGGTGGAAGAGAATTAAGGTTGAGGAAAATAGGTTATGGGTTTGATTAATTAAAAGCATTGACGGATGTGATGGGGGTTAATACAGGGGAGGGGGAGCGCTAGTGGAAGATGGTCAATGGGAAGATATAGTTAAAGTAGGCAGATATATTGATGGGTATTAATTTTGTTATTCTTAGAGTAGTGGGTATGGTAACATTGTAGCT
>LBNU01010637.1:5853-18730 GCA_014162995.1 Artemisia annua
GTGAGCGACGCATATGTCCTGATAAAGAGCGCTGGATGATTTTTACACTAGACGGTCCCAGAAAGATTTGGAAGAATTAAATGCGGAGCTAGGCCGTCATGTTATAGGCTTAAGGTAGACGCCCAGAGACATTTAAAGGGCGACGCGTCAAGAATAGATCTGATAATCCGAGGGGGAGAGTTTTGGCCAGCGAGGCGGTGACGGCGTCACACTCTAAACGTGGACGCTCATATTAATATTACGTATATTATCGTATAATATATATATAAATATATATATGATATAATACTATATAACTATATACTTATATAATATATATATATAATATTATGTATATATATATTTCTAATTTTCATTCATGAGGTGTGCAACTTTTGGGAGAACTTTAGGGATAAACCCTAGTTCGTAAAACACTGTATTTTCAGAGGGTTTTTCACCCTTGAGACCTTGATGTTCAATTAAAGATAAGTCTCCTTTCAAATCAATCAATATGTCTATGTGTTGTTTGATTATATCTTATGCTTGTCTTTACTTTAACATGTTAGGCTAGGTTTTTCTTGTGTTTGCTTGGATCTAATGAAACCTAGCTATTGATTACATGTTTTTGGTTTGTTTGTGATTGTTTTGGGTGGGTGAAGTCGATGTTAGGCTTAAGAAAACTGGTTAACCTCCTATACGGTAACTTGCTTGAACGTCTTAAGAAACATGAATCGGATGTGTACTACGATTATATAGTTGTATTTAATGCATAAGCGAATTCTAGTGATCCCATGTTAGGAGCTTTTAGTCGGCTCGAAATAGGAGTGAAGTAGGAGCTTATAGAGTTAGGGAAGATCGTACACGGCCCTACGAATGATTTAAAGGAATACAACCCGTCATCCACACAATTATAACAAACCAATCAACTGGTAAAAGATAGCTAGGGAGTAAGGAAATCTAAGTAAACACATTTTTCTCCATCTAAGTTTCACAACCAATTTACTTTTCTTGTTATTTTATTTTAATTGCAATAGTAGATATTTGGGTTAGTTGACTAGCGACTAATTCCGCCCACTCTTCCAAATACCCAAGATTTTACTTGCTTTTATAAAACATAAAAATACAAAAAGAATCATCCCTCAATCCTTAGACCTAAATTAGAGTAGTTTTCAATCCTAACGACACTATTCCCCGAGAGAACGATCAATCCCCCGGTACTTGCCACTTCACTATACTACATCGGTCAGGTACACTGCCTGGTGGGGGTTGTAAGCTTCTCAAGATCCATTGAGAGGTAAAACCTAATTGCGAAGGTTGCAAAACCCACGCATCAAGTTTTTGGCGCCGTTGCCGGGGAATAGTTATTGCTTAGGTTGAAATTTTTATTTTTACTTAAGTCTACTCGTTAGAATCCTTTCTAGTGAGATTTTTATTTTATTTTTCTAGGTTTTCTTTAGTCTATCTTTTTTCTTCGTGTTTTTGTTCGTAACCATTACCATCCGAAATCATGAAAGGTGGTAATATCCTTGATCCCAACAACCCACCACAAGGAGCCAATGTGTCTTTATTGCGATCCGACACCATCCGGTTGGTGCAAAGCGGATGTGCATTCCATGGACTTCGTTCCGAAGATCCAAATCAACATCTCAAGGACTTTCTTAAAATCGTAGATTCCATAGACCTTGATGTTACCACTTGAGAGACTACCCGATTACATCTCTTCCAATTCTCTCTGCGAGACCAAGCTAATCAATGGCTAGAACGTCTACCCGCAGGATCCATCACCTCTTGGGATGATCTCACCACTCGCTTCCTTGCTCAATTTTTCCCACCGGGAAGAACCACAAAGCTAAGGAATGACATCTTGATGTTCCAACAACGTCAAGGCGAAACCCTCTACGAGGCATGGACTCGATTCAAGGACTTACTCCAAAAAGTCCCTCATCATGGCATAGACCTTTGGCTCCAAGTCCAAATTTTCTATGACCATATCAATATCCCCATGAAGCAAACCATTGACCAAGCAGCCGGTGGCAAGCTACATGATCTAAGTGCGGAACAATCATGGGAACTCATAGAAGATCTTGCTCTCTATGACAACGAAAGTTGGAATGATCCCCGTGATTTGAATAAAACGGTCAAGGCAATATCTTTGCCTTCGAATAATTCAAGCACTTCCGACCGTAGGATCATGGAACTTGAGGACCAAGTCAAGTATCTCATGAAATCCTACGAAGCTCCTAAACCTTCAAGCCAAGTGAACAAAATCACTTCTTCATGCGAGTATTGTAGTGGTCCCCATGACACTCGTGATTGCATGGAACTCCCCGAACAAGCTTTCGCGGATTATGCATCCTCGCGTACCGACGAAGCAGGAGAAAAGTGGTACACTTTCAAACCTGAGCCAAACCCTTACGGTGATTCTTACAACCCCTCTTGGAGAAATCACCTAAACTTTAGGCTGAAACAAAACCAAAACACGTCCCAAAACAATTCTTCCAATCCACCTAATCGTTTTCAACCAAACGGTTCAACCTAAAACCATACTTTCAATAACAATCCCTCTAATAACTATGGTAGTACCAATAACCTTGAGGGAATGATGTCTAAGTTCATGGCATCTCAAGAAGCCCGTATGACTAAGTTCGAATCCGAATTTAATCAACAACAAACGGAGATGACCAACAAAATAGACAACTTATTGAAAGCACTCAACAACCAAGGGTTACCATCACCGAATAAGGACGCTAGGAACACAAATAGCGGATCCCAAATCAAGGACCCCTCATCCTCCAAACATGTCCACTTTGTTAACGTTGTCACTATTAAGCCAATCATTAAAAATGAAGTAGATAGTGAAGATAAGGATGAAATTAAGGAAGTTGAGGAGAGTAGGAAAAGGGAAGTAGAGGAAATAGATGATGGGGAGGACTACTTCAATAGGTTGCCCACTAAGGAAGAACGTGCATACCATAAGGATTTATTTGATGACCCCGAGACGCCATACTTCCTAGGTAATCCAATCATTAAGACGGGTGATCCATATAACATCAACATACCATGCAACATAGGTCACTTGCATGTTTGGAAAGCTTACATAGATCTTAAATCCCCCATAAACATCATGACTAGAGCCTACTACAATCTGATAATGAAAAAGCAGCTTGGATTTAGGATATTTCCTAGCAAGGGATGGATAAGCAATTTTGTAGGTAGAGTTAAGGGATTACATGTTTATGTAGGGAATTTCACCTACGTCACCGACTTCATGATTGTTGAGGATATTCGTCCGGTAGTAGATGCATGCTTAACTCAAGTTGTTTTTGGAAAGCCGTTTGTTGAGGCCTCTAAAATGAATTATGACCCGTCTCTAGGGATAGTTAGGTTCAAGAACGAGACCGATGATATAGCTTACCAAATGCCATATAAGATAGAGCAATTCCGGCTTTTATCAAACATCAAGAAGGAGCATAAGCAAGCGGTCTACTATAGGAATGATGAGGATAGACGTGGAGGAGTAGACTATGTTATGGGTAGAATATTTGGTTTCTACAAGGAATGCTTGCAACTAGGTCCGGAATATAAGACTAAACCAGAGAATGACCTAGAAACCGTGACCGACGATGAAGTCACGTGATAGAAGGATTATGAGTCTAGCTACAAGACTCATTAATAAAGAAAAGCGCTTCTTGGGAGGCAACCCAAGCTTTATTTATTTTGTGTGATTGTTTATTTGAATTTATTTGTTTCCGTATGTGTTTTTTGTTTTTATCTCTAATAATTCATGTTTCAAATTAAATTGTGAAAATGCTTTATTTTGTTTTTAACTTTATCTTAACTACATATAAAGGTATTTTGCAAAAGATAAGTGTAAAGAAAATCTAAATTTGTTTATAAGAACGAATTGGACATGAATTGTAGCGATATAAAATGAACATACATATTAGTATTTGTTTGAGTCAAATGCTTGTATCGAGTCATAATGAAATGTTAGGAATACGTTTTTCTGATTGAAGATTCGGTCACCCCAAGTATTGTTAAGCATCATGTAGCTCATAGTATTTAATATATTAGTTAAAACGTAGTTTAGTATTAGTTAGTGTTCGTGGTGTCGGGTCGGGTCTTTTACCCTCTGTCAGCCCGCTCCATAGCCTAGTAGAGGCATTCAT
Organism: Artemisia annua; assembly: GCA_014162995.1. Taxonomy (NCBI): domain Eukaryota; kingdom Viridiplantae; phylum Streptophyta; class Magnoliopsida; order Asterales; family Asteraceae; genus Artemisia; species Artemisia annua. Next base: position 10,002 of record LBNU01010637.1, read on the forward strand.
CCATCATGTACTATAAATAGCCCTTTCCACACATGGGAAGGGTTGGACCTTTCATTTAGTTAATCTCTAGTTCTTGTGTTTCTCTCTCTAAAAGGCTCCCAATCTCTACTTTCTCTCTCTAACTTCTTACTTTTTTTCTTACTTAAATTCGAACCATAAAACACAAAGACCACACGAGTTATGATTTATTGTATCCTACAATTGGTATCAAGAGCCAAGGTTTCATCTTAGGGCCTTGGATATTCGGATTTAGCTTGGTTTCCTTTTTGGTTTCACTTTGGTTCGAAGTGTATCATTGGAAAGTCAAGATTTGGACTTTGTTTATGGTATAATTTTACTAAGGGGTGTACTGTTGTGTTAAGTTAGGTCCTCTCTGCTTATTTAGGGTGTTTAGTGTGTTAGTATCGTATTTTAGGTTGATTATGTGATTCGGGAGGTCGGGTGTGATGGAAGTAAAGTGTAGCCATGGTTAGAGAGAGAAACTAGAGAGAGAAGGGATAACTATGTGTGTTTTATTGAATAATGAAAAGATAAGCTTACACACTAAAGCATCACCCTCCTAGTGAAGTCTACCCTCCTAGTGAAGTCTAGGAGGGTATATATAGGCCAACATACACATGACTTTACATAATTAACAATTTTAGTCCATGTGTTTGTGCCTTACAATGTAACTATTGTAATACCGAATATGTTGTCACATTTTCACGTTAGGAGCATTCCTAACAATCTTCCCCCAATGTGGCAACATAAGGGATTACTTACAACATTTCCTACAAGTACAAATACAAATAAAGAAAGGTCTTCATAGGCTCTTCAAATGCTGAGGATGACTGCAATTTACGCTCTTTGTCTTCATCTTGTACCTCGGCTTGAGAACTTTATCTTCACTTGTAGGCAAATGATGTAATATGCACGAACTGGATTAACTTCCCCCCAATTCATGCTGCATGTCTTTAGCAGCTTCTCCGTACAATTCTTTTTGGCGAAGTTTCTGAATTAGCTTCCCCCCAAACTGACAACCATCTTCAGCAGATTCGAAACTTTGATGTAGTTAACATGTCTTCTAACTTTTGAAGTTTTGAGTACGCAGCGGAATTTGTAGAAAACACCGTAAACCACACCAAGCAAATCTGACTAGTCACTTAATCACAATTATGCTCAATGCGGAAGTTTCGTTTGGGGGTAACATGCAAGAAATCAGCAAGATCTTCTCACATATGTAGATGCTTCACACCAAACAAACCATGAAAGATGAAATAATACTTCTTCCCCTTGATTGTTGCGGTCTATCGGAATAATAATCACCAGTGTATGTACGAATACTCGATAGTATGACTCTGTGTGAGGCATCATAATGCGGTTAAAACATCATATGTAGGTAACTTCACACAAAACAACCCGCGAGAGTTGAAACGATTACACCAAAAATCACAAAACTGAACCACTGATCATCTCTGCGGAGGTCTTTCCGGTAGTAATAAAGTTTTAAGCTCGATCATGTAAACCTGTTCTGCGTCCTTGATGTACGCATTTCTCCCCTGATTGCAGATCCTCGTGGAAAATGAGTGTTTGCGCAAAGAAATCAAGAAAAGTCAAAGAAAGCAACAGAACACCCACTCTATCTTTCCCCACGATGTCTTCGCGTAATCGGAAGCATACACACTATGTTTACGATGGAAAATGGAGGCAGCGTAACCCTGTATGTCCAATTAGTCGAATATGTGTGAAGTACCGTAAACATCCCATGAGAATCAATTGCTGATAACATCTCTACTCTTTGAAACTCTTCTCTCAGCTAACTCTTTACCGACCCCATTATCATTCTGACGGCTATTTGTAGTGACTACTGATGGAGAAAACCCAATATGACGAACTTGAGACTGAAGTAAAATAACCCAAACTTGTGACTTAAACTTGCATTAATGTATGACTAAGAACCAATACTGAGAATTTCAATAAAGGTAGGAAATCATATACCCATCCAACCATCTTTAATTGTATATGAACGTCTCTTGAATTATCCACATCTTTTGGTGACACTTAAGCACTACAACGTAACTCCTTTAAAGTGATAGCTATACTCTGTGAGCACAACAACGTAACTCCTTACATCAGGTATAACTAGACAACTCAAGTCTTGGTCATTTGTACGGATAAAAGCTCGAACAAGGATCTCGAAGAATCATGCATCCAACCAACCCCGATATCTTCAAGATACTAAGCACACGCACCCGTGAAATTCCACTTCAACCTCAAATAAATAATAGTGAATTAACGCCGTAGTCACATCTTACGGTTAAATGCCCAAAACTAGCTTTCGTTACTTGGTTAAGTGAACTTTGATAATAGTATATCCCGATCTTGTCAAAAAATGTATCACCGGGAAAATTTATAACGCCAAAATACCACTCCTTGTCACCAGAAGCAATACCAAAAATTAACTCACTGTATTAAAGAATTCATATGAATTATTACAATTCAGCCCATGTTAATTTAAGATATGATCCGGTCCAATAATAACCAACTTAAACACACCCTTATCAAAACTTTCGGTCCATTGCTAATCCAAAAAACCCAATCAAACGGTCCATCACAAAGCCATGTGGCTCGATCCACACACAAACTAATGCATACCCGGTCAAATAGCTTAGACAATCCAAATCCAACCCTAATATTATGCGAATATAAGATATACTAAACAATATAACACTCATTTAGTTAACCCTAACACACATATTATAAACTCATCCGCCCCCATCTCTTCTTATCCTCACTTCACAGTCACCCTTCCATCTCCTATCTTTTTCTTCTCAAATCCAACCACAAAAACCATCAAAAGACTCATCTAATCTCATTTCTATCAAACGACCTCATCACCAATCCGAATCAAACACAAACGTAGGCATAACCTCACTGTTACCTTGATGTAAGTTTCAGCACAAGTCAAATCAAGAAAGCAAGTAAAGGTTTCAAGATCCTTTGGAGGGTCACGGTAGGTTCTACTTGTGTTGTTTTGATTTTGCTTTGAACGAATCAAAGTTAGTTTATAACTTGATAGTTATGAAACATTCTTTATTAATTCGGATATAACTTGAAGCTGTGTCTTCAAAAATTTGATCGATGATGAGTTTTCCTTTCGTGTGTTAGATCTTTATGAAGGTCTATGGAATAATTTTGCCACACGAAATAGAAAGACTGAGATCTTCATTTTATTTGCTTTTAAAGTCCGAGTCTTAGTTTGTGGTACGGAGAAGGGATTTGTTGTGGTATATTGGATGTTGTTGATTAGAGTCGAGGTCAAGGGATTTGAATAGGTTGGATTTGTTGTTAGGTTTTGGCTGTGGTTGTGGTCTAATAGTTGTTCAATTCTTCTTATTTTTCTTTTTCGATTATTGATAGTGAAGACAATTCGATCTGAGGTCAAATTTTCTTACTCGATATAATTTGATACTCGATAAAGTCCTTACTCGATAAGAAGAAATGAACCGGGTATAGTTTGGCCTAGGAAGGAAGCAATGTCAACCTTACTCGATATACGATAAGGTAAATAGCTTACTCGCTAAAAGTTCTTACTCGATGACAGACTAGCTGAATCATACTCGATAATAGCTACACTTACTCGATAACCTTAATCGATAACCACCAGTCTTACTCGATAAGCCCGGAAAATGCGCAACTCTTACTCGAAAAAGTGAATCCTTACTCGATGATCTTCAAATAAACCCAGAAAAACAAGACCCAAAAGCACCATATTTTCACCTTTTTGACTGTTTAATGACCACTAAACTCCACTGATAACGAGAAAAAAGAAAACAGATCTGAATTTGACCATGTGGACCATTTAAAACTGTTATAATCAAAAGAATGTGACACAATAAAAAATAACGTAATAACAGATTTAAAACATCACATTTTTGACAAGATTTAACCACAGAAATCAACCAATAATAATAACGAGGCTCTGATGCCACTGTTAGGATCGTATTTTAGGTTGATTATGTGATTCGGGAGGTCGGGTGTGATGGAAGTAAAGAGTAGCCATGGTTAGAGAGAGAAACTAGAGAGAGAAGGGTTAACTATGTGTGTTTTATTGAATAATGAAAAGATAAGCTTACACACTAAAGCATCATCCTCCTAGTGAAGTCTAGGAGGGTATATATAGGCCAACATACACATGACTTTACATAATTAACGGTTTTAGTCCATGTGTTTGTGCCTTACAATGTAACTATTGTAATACCGAATATGTTGTCACATTTTCACGTTAGGAGCATTCCTAACATAGTGTGCTTATTTTACAAGCTTAGGATTTTTTTAGCATATTCGAGCTGCAGTTTTTGGGCTATTCTTAATTTCTTATTAGCGATTACTTTTCTGTTCCTTGTTCTTAGTAGTGTTTATCTTTCTGTGACTGTACCAGCAAAGTGTTTTTTAGCTCAAAAACGGGAAAAAGACAAAAAGAAGGATGGTGACTGTTTTGTAAGGTAGTAGCAATTAAGTCTCTTTTTAGAGATTGGTCCAAAAATATGGTAGCGTTTAGCCTCTGGCTAGCGATTACCTCAGTTTTTGTGTAGCGTTTATCTTTTGACAATAGCAGCGATTAGTTGTGCTCTACCTAAACTAAATGCTGCCAAAATTTTCTCTTGGTAGCGATTAGTTAGTAATCCAAACAAGAAACGAAAAACAATTAAGGAAGTAACTACATAAGCAAGTACAAGATCTCAGCCTATTTCTCTTTGGTTCTCAAATATTCATACAAAGAGGTATACCAAAAGAGTTTCATCGTCATTGATCTATGTTATGAACCAGTCTTTAAGAAAGAACAAAACTCGAGCGTTTCATCCTCCTTTTGGTTTGGTTTAATTGTAAAACAAACAAGTTAATCTAAAAGGAAAAGTACTTGAAGACGTGACCAACTGTCTCTATCCCAACCATATCACATCTACATCAGTCACATATCCCATCTCCACATCTCAATACAATCGTGAAAACCAAAAAGTAAACAACAAAGAATGGGCCTCAGTTTCATTCACTATGGGTAACAATCTTAAAGATTTTCAGATGTGAACCTAAACCATCATCGACCCTTTCGAAGCGAACCTTCATTGTATATTCGAATACTTGGAAGAAGAACAATAACAAGATTGTTATCATTCTCCCTTCTCATTCGATTGAAAACAGAAACGTAACAAGAAAAAGAAAAAACAAGGATCTCAGCTTATCTCCTATCATAATCAAGACTCGTTCACAAACAAAGCCAACAAGAGATTATCATCACGGATCCCTATCGAAGTCATAGCTTCAGTTTGTATCCGAAAACTCTCAAAGAAAAACGATAACAAGCATGTTATCATTGTTCTTTTAGTTCGGCTTGAACAATAACAAAACAAGAACAACAATAGATAAAAACCTACCTGAGACAGCTTTGCAAAGGTTAATGATTGAAACAACAAGAGTTCGGATTGGGTGTCTCGTTATCATGTGCTGAGGGAAAGGGACTGAGGCGTATTATTTTTGGTGGCTGCGTTTGTGTGTGGGATAAGTGTGTTTAAGGTTACATAAGATTAGGGCATAAGAGATTAAGTGGTTCTTTATATATAGTCTGATAATTAGGGTTAGGAGTTTATATTTAATTGGATTTGGGCTGCCCGGCTGCTTAATAAAATTTGTTTGGGCCTCGTGAATTGTGATCATTGGGCTGGAACTTTCTTCAAGGGTCAAATTGTGCAGTGTCAATTTTTTGTTGACTTCCTTTTGGGCCGTGGTTGGTTAACGTTTCATTGGGACTATAACTAAGTTATCAAAGACTTATAATTAGTTGAGTTATTTGTTCTTTTTAGGGCTTGAATTGTTAAGATAATCGTAGTTGAACTTTTGGGTATGAGTATTGGACGCGGTTTTGATTGAGCATCAAGTATCCGAGATCAATCATTTTGGGTTGTGATATTTTCGGGTTTATTAGACATAACTACAGGGCTTATTCGAATTTCAAAACTCGAACATCATTTCACGGTTTCTTCTTGATTTTGTAAAATCCCGCGAAAGAATCTATTTCTCGGTTTAAATCATAGAATTGTAAAATCCCGTGCACGTTCACAATCATGTCTACTAATTCAGATTATGTCATCTCGGAGATACTCAAGTTGTACGACATGAACGATGAACATATGATTTCCGACAGAGTACGACAGACTACCGGTTTTGAATTTGAGACTACTACAATGGAATCTTTGTGCACTAATTCACATGAGAGAGAGTTGCTTCAGCCACTACAAGTGCTTCACAATGCAAATGAAAGCTGCATAGAATGTTTTCGACTACTTCATTCACACCTCTCGGTACTTTTAGAGGGAACTGGATTCAAAATGGGATTCGAACGTGCATTTGCAACACTCTTTGGTCAAGATGTTCAGACTTTCACAGACACAATGATTCTTAACTTAGACCAATTACAACAACAACTTGACCAAGAAGAATCTTCCGAAATTGGATCCGTGGCTGCCCTTTATGTACTCAACAAACAACTTCAAGTGTTCATCAATTCGAAATTCACTATGGATTATGACTACGATAATCAGATGACATTAAAGTGTTTTGTTGATCACACGGAAATTGAGGTTGACACTTTCAGAGATACACTGATCCAACTCATGGGTAATGTGAAGAGGTTCATTGAGGAAAGAGCACAGCTCCAACTTAAGTATGATGACAAGGTGAAGACATATCGGGTGCAATCATGTGATGGTATTGGTGATTCGAGTAAAGCATCGGATGTTAGGACAGTTGTCATGATATGCAAAGGATCAGAGATAGATAAGCTTGACACTACCAGCAATTCGGTGACTCCTATTACACATGACATGGATGCAGATTTCAGATCAGTAAAAGAACAAGTGTCATATGATGAGGTACCCATAACTGAACATCATAATGTGCTTTCTGATGAACGAATGCATACTGGTCAAGTTATGCCCACTTACATCACATGTTTGTTGGAAAAGACTGATAGCAATATCATTTCTGATTCAACAAATATGAATCATAAAGGGCCGGGGAGAAAGTGATCAGTATGCTGAACATGATGATGAGTCAAGTTCTTTGTTTACGGATGAGTCTTTCAAATCAAATGATATGGTTGATAAAGAAGTGTTTAATGAACTTTCAAACAGATTTTTTCAACTTGAAAAACATTGTATTTCACTTGAAATTGAAATGCAACAAAAGAAAGAAAGTCTTTAAACTAACCAACCATGTAAAAATCCGAAACTTCCTGATTTCCGAGAATTCTTTTTGATAAATGATTTGAAAGCTCAGCTAGAAACCAAAAACTTGACAATCAACAACCAGAAAAAATGCATTATTGAGTTGTGTGATATGTGCAATGAAGTTAAGGCTAAACATGACAGTGATGCTTTTGCAACTAGTAATTTTGAATTGGAACATAATGTGGCTGAGTTACTTAAAGAAAATGAGACTTTGAAAATTCATTTTAAAGACTTGTGTGAATCAATCAAAGAAACGAAAACTAAGACTTTAGAACAGATAACCTCTTTGATTGCCAAAAATGATGAATTCAAAGCTCAACTTCAGGAAAAGGGTTTCACTATTACAGCATTAAAAAACGAGCTTAGAAAAGCAACATGAGATAGTGTGAACACTAAGTTTGCAAAACCATCAATCTTGGGGAAACCAGTTTTTCAATCAAATAGAAACCAATCAGTTGTTAGACAACTGACTGCGTTTAGATCTGAACGATCAAAATTTTCAAAAACTCGGTTTGCCTCCCAAGTTGATGCGGAACAAGTTTTGACAAAACCAGTCATTCTACAATATTTTCCTAATATTATTGCTTTTAGTTCTGCTAAACCTCAACATGTAGCTACTCCTGCTCCCAGCTCCTTTAGGATTAGTTCGAAAGTAGTGTCGAAACCGAGCATTAAGATTCAAAATTCTTATGATATTAATGACTTGTACAAGAACTATGATCTAGAAATGGCTAGGAAAAGTGCGTTACTTCATAAGGATGGAATCTTAGGTTCACAACCTTGTATGATGCCTCCTAGTTTATTGAGGAATACTGCTAAGTTTCAACCGGTTAAATCTAGGATTTGTAGTAAGTCATCTACCATGCATAAGAAGCAAAACAAACCTAAAACTCCTCCTAGGTGGATACAAACTACTAAATCATTGGAGACTAGGAATAACGATAAGTCTTCCACTATGCATAAGAAGCTTAGTAATCCTAGACCTTGCCAAAAGTAGATTCCAACTGGTAGAATTTTTAAGGACGTCGGACTTAAGTGGATACCTACCGGAAAGTTGCTCATTGATGGCAATACCATGGTTGAACGTGAAACCCCCAAGGGTTTGGATACTGTTGTTACTAACCCATATATATGTAATCCAGTTTGTAATGTTGGTGCAGGTAGTCCTTACTCAGTTGCAGGTACATCAATCATTTATTACATGTATAACACCCCCATTTTCAGGATTGCAGCGGAAGGGACATGGGGTGCTATATATCGATCACATAGTACAAACATAATAAACAAGTTTCATACAAGAAATATTTAATAAACATAAACCTTAAAAGGTTATTATGTTTTACAAGAAGTCCCAAAAGTTTACAAAGTTTAAAAGATACAAAGGATAATAAAAGTCTTTAACATTTTAGTACATAATAAAACATTTAAAACATGAGCCATCTTGATTGATAATCTTTCCTTGCG
>LBNU01010637.1:18793-29159 GCA_014162995.1 Artemisia annua
GCTGATCTACACTTTCGTCCGTAAAGAGCTTCGAACGGTGCAGCCTTGATGCTTGCGTGATAACTATTGTTGTAGGAGAATTCGACTAATGGTAAATGTCGATCCCAACTACTTCCAAAGTCAATCACACACGCCCTTAGCATGTCCTCTAGAGTTTGTATTGTTCGCTCGCTTTGACCATCCGTTTGCGGGTGGTACGCCGTACTCATATCCAAATTCGTATCCAGCGCCTTCTGGAGTGACTTCCAGAACCCCGATGTAAATCGGCTATCTCTGTCGGATATAATCGAAATAGGCACACCATGTCTACAAACAATCTCTTTCAAGTATACCCGAGCAAGTTTCTCCATACCGTCGGTCTCTTTTATTGGTAGGAAATGAGCAGATTTCGTCAAGCGATCCACAATGACCCAAATTGCATCATACCCACTTGGAGTTCTAGGAAGCTTAGTGATGAAATCCATGATGATTCTTTCCCATTTCCAAATAGGAATATCAGGTTGTTGAAGAAAACCGGCTGGCTTTTGATGTTCCGCCTTCACTTTCGCACAAGTTAGGCACTTGCTAACATAGGTGGCAATCTCAGCCTTCATATTGGGCCACCAATACAGTTGTTTCAGATCGTGGTACATCTTATCTGAACCCGGATGGATAGAATATTTGGATTTGTGAGACTCGTGCATGATTAAGTCTCTCAAACCTCCAAATAACGGTAACCAAACACGATTACCAAAACATCGGGTTCCATCGGGACGAGTCTCAAATATTGGTTTGATCCCCTGCCCGAGATTCTCGGCTTTCACATTTTCTTCTTTTATTGCTTCTTCTTGAGCCTTAAGAATTTGTTCCGGTAACTTCGGGAGAATTGTGGTTGTCATGACCAAGGATCTAACACGTAATGGTTTTGCCCTTTCCTTTCGGCTCAAGGCATCAGCTACCACGTTTGCTTTCCCTGGGTGATAACGGATATCACAATCGTAATCACTTAGGAGTTCGATCCATCTTCGTTGTCTCATGTTAAGCTCTTTTTGATCGAGGATGTATTTATATACGAGGGAGAAATAGGAAGCTCGGAAGTAGGCGCGCATGGATATCGGACAAGATGATGGAAGCTCATGATTTTAAAAAAATAAACGATTATAGTCTAGGTTTTTAAAAATAAAAAGACCTAGTTCACTATAATTTGTGCTCTGGTACCAATCTATAACACCCCCATTTTCAGGATTGCAGCGGAAGGGACATGGGGTGCTATATATCGATCACATAGTACAAACATAATAAACAAGTTTCATACAAGAAATATTTAATAAACATAAACCTTAAAAGGTTATTATGTTTTACAAGAAGTCCCAAAAGTTTACAAAGTTTAAAAGATACAAAGGATAATAAAAGTCTTCAACATTTTAGTACATAATAAAACATTTAAAACATGAGCCATCTTGATTGATAATCTTTCCTTGCGCGGCCCATCCAAGCTGAGGTACTTACGGACCTGAGATAAACATGCTAAAAGTCAACAAATAATTTTGAGTGAATTCATAGAGTCTAGTAATAAATTGAATACAAGTATTATTCATCAGGTAACAAGTATGATCAGTACTTATCGGGTTATCAGATTATAACATAGAGCTCATGAAACCGAACCTTAACCAAGTTTTATCATTTGCCCCGGTAGGGTAATATTTGCCATTTACCTCATATTCTCAATATTATATGACCGTTGAAAGATGGGCGCTACCCATTCGGCCAGGCTGGTCAATGCCCAATATGCATATTTATAATATTAGCGTTCACACAAAATTAACGGTTCATGATGGGGACTTAATTGGCAAGAGACACTCAATGTTTTATAATCATGTATTCGGGTAAAGCATACCAAAAAGCTACTTGTATTCGTTTTGTAAAACTAGCATGTATCCCCCTCGCGAGGTTTATAAATCATTTAAAAGATTAAAAACGAGGCTATAAACTCACTTGTAGTGTTGGAACTAAATGTAAGGAATGGATGTGTCAAACAAGGCGCGTTCACAAGCCGCAACCTATCATGAATGAATATTTTCTAACTTAGATTTAATAAGGATGTTATGAATGCAAATGTATATGCCATTTATACCACTCTTTTATACTCAAAAATATATTGTTGTCGAAAATATAATTTACATCTTCGTATAAGGTAATAATGAATATTACTTGTTGTTGGTATTTTTAGTGAAACAATAACTTTCGAAAAATCATAACTAACTCGTTATAAGTCCGTTTTTCAAGAATTTTATATCCCCGGTTAGCTATAAACAAGTACTTACACATTTTTATCATGTTGGTACATTTTAATGAGGGTTAGGGGCCTGTTTTCATGGAAAACCTTATTACATCAGCAACATATTTTCAGGTTTTATAAGAAAACACTTGTAACTTGTTTATAGCGTAAATTTCTCGTTTCAAACTCATTTTAGTCCGTTCTTTTTGCAATGGTTTCCTTTTATTCTTAACTTTCTGAGTACCTTGTCAAAAATAAGTCATGAGTTGCTGAGTTTTCTAAATTTTATAAAAATGTCCAGGCTGTCCCAAATGGTTCAATATAAATTTGGTATAACTTGTTTTTAACATAACTTTTTCGTTATAAACCCGTTTTTACCCGTTCTTTCGGCCATGGCTTCATCTTAAAGTGTATTTTCTTTATCTTTGGTAAAAAATGTGTCCAAACCTACTGAGTTTTCTGTATTTTTAAAATATGACCAGAAGCTTATATATAATGTCAAAAATGGTTTTCTCATCCTATAACTAATCTAATTTCATCATCAATCAAATCCAACAATCCCATAAACTACCATACACCTCCTCAAGGTGTCATGGGTTCCTAAATTACATCAAAACATCTCTACACCAAAACACTATATATATATATATATATATATATATATATATATATATATATATATATATATATATATATATATATATATATATATATCTCATAAAATTAACAAAACATAATTTTAGAGTGGTACAAATTACATCTACTTGCATGCATATAAAAATTAACTAAAATGTGGTAGAAACATACCAAGAACATGAAAGTTTTAATAAGTTACTTACTTGAAAGATTACTAGTTTATATTTCAAAACCTTGTAATGGATGTTTATAAGCACTTGTAGATTATTGTTCTTCAAAAATTTGTCTTCCTTGGTGATTTTGGAAATGGAACGAGCCAAAGAGAGCAAGAACAAGAGAGATGGAATTTTTATGATCTGAATTATGTACATGCAAAAGTGTTGGTGATAGTTAGAGTTAGTGGAAATGTGTTAGTGGAATTTTTGCAAGACATGTGTCTTAGACACATGCCCAAAACCGGCCACCTAGGGGTGGTGGTTTGTTTTGTATAAATTTTGTCCCACTTTTGATTTACGGGTTACCGTTTAGTGCATAGCTTGAGTAGTTTTGACGAATTCGGGTACCGGGTTAATTAGAAATAATTTTTAATGGTACCATTGTGACGAAATACAATTGTAAAAATTATGAAAATATAATTTTTGTAGATAGTGAGTTTTTCAATAACTTTCACTTTATTACTACGAATACTTTCGTAGTTATACGTTTTTGATAGTTTTAAGTAATTAATTCCCAAAATAAAAGTGAAAGTAACTTTTTAAATTAGGATTACAAGGAAAAATAGTGGAGTACAAGAAATGTAGAGTGGACATAGTATAGTTGTGGTCAAATGAATTGGATGTACACGAATAACTTCCTACGAAGTTAATTTATTAAAAATAGGATAGTTATTAAATAAACTATTATTTAAAATATAAGACATGAATTTTTAGAAATGTCACAACATGAGAAGACGCAAAGTCTGGAGGCCTCAAGCAAGCATATCTCCTGCTTTAGGAGGTATGGAAAGTTTATGTTGATGCATGTGTACCGATGATGTCTGCTCACATCAGTTCAGGCCTCGTTCTTCAACGACTATGACGTTTGAACACCTCAGTTTAAACCTCGATCCTCAAAGTCAACATTATGGCGTCTGCTGACAACACTTCAGGCCCCGTTTATCAATGTAAAGAAAGGTGTACGATTCAGTGCGCCTTATCTTTGGAAGAGATAAATCTTCTTAGGTTTTGACCATTCTCAACCGCATACTTCATGCTTTCTCCATGTTCGTTCAGTCGTCAAGTGGATCTGCCTATCGTTGATCGAATTCTTATACACTTGAATCAAAAATTGCAACCTCGTTTGCAATTTTTGAGGAGAAGAAGGGTGAATGAAATACATGATTGATAGTATTCTTATTCACATGCTCAATCAAAAATCGCAAACCTCGTTTGCAATTTTTGAGGAGGAGAAGTGTGAATAAATTACATGATTGAGTGTATTCGTATTCACTTGCTACTCAATCAAAAATGGCAAACTTCGTATGAAATTTTTGAGTGTATTCTTATTCACTTACTTCGTATGAAATTTTTGAGTGTATTCTTATTCACTTACTTCGTATGCAATTTTTGAGTGTATTCAATCAAAAATGGCAAACTTCATAAGTGAATAAACTACATGATTGAGTGTATTCTTATTCACTTACTACATGATGATTGATGCTTGAAGAATGGTGATTCTACTCTCCTCCGACACCTAATGCTCCATTTACTAAGGATGACTGGGATTTATGTTTGATGAATACTTCCAAGCTTCAACGAATGTTAATCATCTAGTTTCTGAAGCTCTTTCTTCGGTTTCTTTTGGCTCTTGGTTCATCTTCTTCCATCTCCATTGATCAAGATGCACCATCTTGAAGTATTTCTCATACTACTCACGAAACCCAATCTCCAGTTATTCTTCAAGGTGTTGATGATGACTATTATGATATTGAAGCTGCACATGAATAATGATCCGTTTTCTGGTATTCCTTTTCCAAAACCAGATTCTGAAGAATCCCTCTCTTCACGGATTGTTGTTCCTTCCAATGTGCACTCTGTAAATCAACCACAAGATTATAAAAGAAAATGTCGGCTAAGAATTCGGAAATGGAATGTCAAGTGGTCTTGGAGTTTATTTGATATCCTTTATTTGAGATTGAAGTTTACTTTCACAATGACGTGATTTTATTTTATCTTGAAGTCAAGGTTGGTTGGATTCATGACTTTCAATGATAACTTGCTCGTGATTAAGATTTAAGTTGAAGACTTGGTTTATCTAGTTACCAACAGTCGAGGTGGATGGTTGAAGACCTGGCTAACTATCACTTTAAGGAGTTTCGTTGTAGTACTCAGTGTCACACGCACATGACGTTGTGGATAATCACAAGAGGTGTTAATGTCTCATACTTTGTTTGAGTATTGAGTACTTAGAGATTTGCTTGGAGCATAACTTCTCTACATCGCTCTTCCAACATTAGCGCAAGCTTAAGTCACAAGAACGGGGAATTCTACTTCAATTTCAAGTTGGGTATATCGGGTTTGCTCCACCAGTGGTCACTTCATATAGCCTACATAAGGGTTGGTTAAGATAGTCATAGAGAGTTTCTGCAGCAATTGATTCTCACAGGATACTTCCGAGCCAATATTGTTCTTCTCTCATGATCTCATGTGTAATGTGATGCTGATTCCGAGGTATCAAATCCAGCAAGGGGAAAGGAGACATACATCTGAACGCTCAACGAGTACACGTGAAGAGCTTTATACTTCTTAACTGAAGATATTCCGGGAAGACAAATGTCACAACCGCAGAGATAATCAGTGTCTTGACTCATGGCGTTTAGTGTATTTTTCCAACTACGTGGGGAAGTGGTCTCTCGGTACTTGTGGTATGCATTACTCCAGCTTTCAGTGGGAAGAAATATGAGAAGGACATTTGGGGTGTGAGATGATATTGCTTAGCGACATCTTCATACGAGCTATTATGATTTATGTTAAAGTGCTTCTGGTTAATGCTTCATGTACACATTGTTATGCTGACTCCGATGAGTTCGCAACCATCATGGGAGAAATATTTGTACATCAGGGATGCACAACAGGTTCACGTGATCGAGCTTAATCATTTATTTCGGAGTTGATATCCGTAGAGATGATCAGTGCTTCAACCTGTTACTTTGGTGTCATCATTTCTTCTTGTGTTGGGAACATGTGTACACTATGGGCTTATTTACTATGTGAAAGAACTGGAATGCATTTGGTGAAATGAAGATGTTGATATATCTTGTTCTCCTGAATAGACAAACCGCTCAAAACCGCAGAATAATGTAATCATCGGGGACGCACAACAGGGTCATGTGATCGGGCTTAATCATATATTTCGGGATTGATAACCGCAAAGATGATCCGTGTTTCACCTTGTTTCTTCGGTGCCATCGTTTTCTTCGGGTCTTTGAACTTCATATAATGAGACTTTTTGCATCACTTCAACTACTTGGAGAAGTGGTCTCATGAAATGATTGTCGGTTTGGGAGGAAGCTACCAAAGCTTCACATTGAGGAGGCTAAAATTCGACGATTTGGTGGTGCCTAGCGATTAACTCAGTTGTGAGATTCTAGTGATTTGTTATCAACCTGTGTTTGGTGAATTGTTGTGACTTAAGTCGTTTCGATTGGTCTGATTGTAATTTGACGTTGTGAGTTAATATTTACGACTTGAGTTATTACGATCGGATCTATTGTAACTTGACTTGTTGCGACTTGACACTTAGTGCTAATTGTGACTTATCCAAGATCTCACTCTAAGTCTAACTCGCATATCACATCTTTCGGTTTCTTTTGTTGACTTTAGTAAAATCCGGAAGAGAATCGATCTCTCGGTTTAAGTCACAAGAGTTGCAAAATCCCGTTTAAGATTACATCATGGCAACCACATGTTCAGACGATTATTCGTGAGCCTCGAAAGCTTTGGTGGTGAAAGTTTAAGAGATGTTGACTACTGATTCCTACACGTGCAGAACGATACTCTCACTTTGGTATTCACATCATCATCTTCTTAAATTAAATAATATATCGTGCACATATCTTAAACCATAATTTTTTTTTGCAAATATCTTTTTCAAAACAAAAATAAAGTAAAACATATAACAAATTTTTCAAAAATACAAAAAGAATCTTCTTTCTCCGTGTGCAAACTTCCTATCTTCGAAACTATGTTCCTCCATTAAAACAAATATTGCTCTGCACCGTCAAAATGGAACATGTTTTGAAGGGGATAAAATTTTCACAACATCATGAAGCTGGCACACCTTATCATAATTCTTCATGAAAAACCTCAACAATACAGACTAATGATTTTTGATCCTCGATTATTTTCCACGATTATGGGTTTCTAATTGGTTGTTGATTAATTGTTACAAAAATGTTTTAAATGAGCTCAACGGTCAAAAAGGCATAATCAGAAACTAAGGTTTATGTAATTATCGATTGGAGCATCTCTCTTTGATGTGTTTTAATCTAATTAATTAGTTCATATTGCCTTAGAGAACACTAATGAATGCTTGTTTAAGTGCTTGCTTGATTAGAAACAACATAGGTTGAAATCATGAGATTTAGGGCTTAAAATGTCGATGTTCTTTGCTGTTATTACTAGGTCGTTTTGCTGAACAATATTCATGCATTATGATGTTTGCATGCGTGCAAAGTTACAAAATCATAATCCTCAACCATGATAAGAGTCGGAAAATTTCGAGTGAAAGAATGAATTAATCTGTGATCATGTGTGTTTATTTGTGAACTCTGTGCACTTTGGTTGGTTTAGAATGAGGTGTTGATTCATATGTATGCTTGTTTCTACCTGATGCATTTTTTCTGTGAGCATGTACATGTCATTTAAAGTCATGATATGTTTCGTCAAAAATTTCAACTATTATCAAAATGGTTATTATGAAACATACTTTGAGGAGGATTAAGTGTGTCAAAAGGCCATACTTGAAACTGGATTTAAATGATGTGAAACATGTTTCTCAAACTCTACACTGTCGTTTTACATCGGTAAAGCAATTGTGGAGACCAAAGCGAAGTCGTTCAAATTCTTTCAAATTTTCAAAATCTAAAATGCTTTCGATGCATTATAAGAATGACTCTGCTTTCAACATCTCTAATGCCGGAAGATTTCCATTTATCACAAAAACAAATCTTCAAAAAGAACCCATGTGGTTCAACTTTAGAGGGAAATCTTCTTTTTTCAGATTTTAAAACTCCGAGAGAAACACCGGGTTTCTCAATCAACTTTTCAACGGAAAAAGAGTTTTAAATCTCCATGGATTCCACGAGTGTTATTTCAAAATGAAACACCAGTTTTCAGTCCTCGTTGGAATTCAATGTAAGGNATGACTCTGCTTTCAACATCTCTAATGCCGGAAGATTTCCATTTATCACAAAAACAAATCTTCAAAAAGAACCCATGTGGTTCAACTTTAGAGGGAAATCTTCTTTTTTCAGATTTTAAAACTCCGAGAGAAACACCGGGTTTCTCAATCAACTTTTCAACGGAAAAAGAGTTTTAAATCTCCATGGATTCCACGAGTGTTATTTCAAAATGAAACGCCAGTTTTCAGTCCTCGTTGGAATTCAATGTAAGGGAAGTGCATCGCTAAACCATTCTTTAAAACCAAGCATACACTCCATTCTGTACATATTTTTCTTTTCAAAAATTGTAAATAGAAAAATATAAAATCTTCAAAAAATCATAAAAAATCAGAAAAATAGAAAATACCAAAAATAGTTTTTCAAGGCATGTCTTCTGGCATCGATAACATTTACGGACCTAGAAATGTCATTCAATAATGACACGGATCTTTAAATGAAGTTCGAACAGAAGTTCAAGATGTTTTCAAAACATGCCTAAAATGGCTTGCAGTTATTTCAGACTGTAACCCGTTCGTAAAATTATGGCTTGCTATTACTTCAGATAGCAACCCGCTTTTCAAAATGAGGAAAACACGTCGCCAAAAAGATGGTTGTTCCTAACAACGGGTGAACATCACCCGGGCATGGATTACGTTACATCCGTGCATGATGCGTGGGTTTTGCAACCTCTGCACTTAGGTTTTACCTCTCAAGGGATCTTGAGAAGCTTACAACCCCCACCAGGCAGTGTACCTGACCGATGTAGTATAGTGAAGTGGCAAGTACCGGGGGATTGATCGTTCTCTCGCGGAATAGTGTCGTTAGGCTTGAAAAGCTACTCTAATTAGGTCTAAGGGTTGAGGGATGATTCTTTTTGTATTTTTATATTTTATGAAAGCAAGTAAAAATCTCGGTTTTGGAAGGAGTGGGCGGAATTAGTTGCTAGCCAACTAACCCAAAAATCAACTTTTTCAAATAAAATAAAATAACAAGAAAATTAAATTGATTTTGAAACTTATATATGAGAAATATGTGTTTACTTAGATTTCCTTACTCCCTAGCTATCTTTTATATGTTAATTGGTTTGTTGTGATTATGTGGATGACGGGTCGTATTCCTTTAAACCATTCGTAGGGCTGTGTACGATCTTCCCTAACTCTATAAGCTCCTACTTCACTCGTATGTCGAGCCGATTTAAGCTCCTAACATGGGATCATTAGAATTCGCTTATGCATTAAATACAACCAAATAATTGTAGTACACATCCGA
The DNA here is from genome assembly GCA_014162995.1 of Artemisia annua. Taxonomy (NCBI): domain Eukaryota; kingdom Viridiplantae; phylum Streptophyta; class Magnoliopsida; order Asterales; family Asteraceae; genus Artemisia; species Artemisia annua. The sequence continues at coordinate 28,375 of LBNU01010637.1, forward strand.
TTCATGTTTCTTAAGACGTTCAAGCAAGTTACCGTATAGGAGGTTAGCCAGTTTTCTTAAGCCTAACATCGACTTCTCCCAACCACAATAATCACAAGCAAACCAACAACATATAATCAATAGCTAGGTTTCATTAGATCTAAGCAAACACAATAAAGACCTAGCCTAGCATGTTAATTAAAAGACAAGCATAATATATAATCAAACAACACATAGACATACTGATTGATTTGAAAGAAGACTTATCTTTAATTAAACATCAAGGTTTCAAGGGTGAAAAACCCTTAAAAATACTGTAGAATACGAAAAGTTACACACTAATGAATGAAAATTAGAAAAGTATATATAGATTTTACAAGCTGACGGCGTCACGTTCTAGTGCGTGACGCCGTCACCTCGCCGCCAAACTATAATTTGGATTGCTCAGATCCACTTCTGACACCGTCCCCTTATAATTCTTCCAGGCCGTCTCCCTTTACCACATAACGTGACGGCCTAGGCGTCACAAAGCGTGACGGCGTCACAAAGCGTGACGCCGTCACAAAAATTCTCTGGGGCGTCTCGTGTAAAATTCGTATCCATCTCTTTGTCAAAGCGTGACGCCGTCACACAGCAGAACGTGACGCCGTCAGGTACTGTTTCCAGCATATTTTGAGACTTTGTCGTTTTCTTCACTTTAATGCTCCAAAAACATCCAAAATAGCTTCTTTTCCAGATTTCTTCTCCAAAGTACCTAAAATGACAAAAGGAACGATTTAGGGCAATATTTGATCAAATAATTACGG
>LBNU01010637.1:29191-46729 GCA_014162995.1 Artemisia annua
GGCGTCACAAAGCGTGACGCCGTCACAAAAACTCTCTGGGGCGTCTCGTGTAAAATTCGTATCCATCTCTTTGTCAAAGCGTGACGCCGTCACACAGCAGAACGTGACGCCGTCAGGTACTGTTTCCAGCATATTTTGAGACTTTGTCGTTTTCTTCACTTTAATGCTCCAAAAACATCCAAAATAGCTTCTTTTCCAGATTTCTTCTCCAAAGTACCTAAAATGACAAAAGGAACGATTTAGGGCAATATTTGATCAAATAATTACGGATTAGGGCTTAAATGACCCCCTAAAAGCGGTACACTTTTCACTTCATCAAATACCCATACACTTGAGATTTTCTTGTCCTCAAGCAAATGCGCTTTTATTCCAATCAAAATATGAGCTAGGGGTCATTTAACACGAATATAAAAGTAATTACAAAAAATAGTCATTCAACCCTAGTCATAATAAGCACGGAAATCATACACTAGCACCTCACAAATAGTGTTTGGATACTCTCATCTCTCGGGTGTTATAAACCTATGCAACTAGATGGAAATGGAAGAAATATCACTCACTACCTGTCATAGTGATAAGACGAAAAGTGTTACAGTTTTAAGGGGTCATTTAAGCCCTAAATCGTATTTATTTGATCAAATATTACCCTAAATCATTCCTTTTGTCATTTTAGGTACTTTTGGGAAGAATTCTGGAAAACATGCATATTTGGACGTTTTTGGAGCATAAAAGTGAAGAAAACGACAAAGTCTCAAATTATGCTGGGAACAGTACCTGACGGCGTCAGACACCATAAGGTGACGCCATCACTTGAAGACAAAAGAGGTGGATTTATGTTTGTACTTGACGCTCTAGAGAACTTTTGAGGAAGTTACACCTGACGGCGTCAGGTGTATTTGGAAGTAGGCCGTCTGGCCTTAGGTTTACAAGAGACGTCCCAGAAGACTTTTGAAGGTGACGGCATCATGATTCAACCTGACGGCGTCAGATGATATAGAGTGACGACGTCAGAAAGAAGGCTTGCACGAGAAGAAACCAAAGTGGAACCATCACAAGTTAAACAAGACAATCACAACTTGCGCGCGGAGAAACTGTTACTGTTTTGGCCATAAAATCTTCATACGAACTCGGATTTGGGTGATTCAAAAGCCCACACGAAGAGGACGAAAAAATATTCGATTTGGTGAAAACGACGAGCTGACGCCNTAGGCCGTCTGGCCTTATGTTTACAAGAGACGTCCCAGAAGACTTTTGAAGGTGACGGCGTCAGGATTCAACCTGACGGCATCAGATGATATAGAGTGACGACGTCAGAAAGAAGGCTTGCACGAGAAGAAACCAAAGTGGAACCATCACAAGTTAAACAAGACAATCACAACTTGCGCGCGGAGAAGCTGTTACTGTTTTGGCCATAAAATCTTCATACGAACTCGGATTTGGGTGATTCAAAAGCCCACGCGAAGAGGACGAAAAAATCTTCGATTTGGTGAAAACGACGAGCTGACGCCGTCATTTGTTAGGGCTGACGCCGTCACCCTTTGCCGACAGAAAATAAGCCTATAAATATAACATTATAACTTCACTTTTTGTAAGCCCCAAACCCTAAGTCCGATTCTAGGGTTAGGGTAGGTGTTTTTCCAGCAACTTAGAGGGTCTTAATCACTCCATAAACATCTTGTATTGGTGTGTTGATTCTATCTTAATTATGTCTTCCATTATTATTGTTGCTTGTTCTTCATTGATTATGTTTTGCTAAATCACCTAGTGTCTACTTATGATTGTGTGAAACTTGTATTAATCAATTAGATCTTATTGATTTCTTGTTGATGTTTGTGTCTATCTTCATCAATGAGGGCTTGTTGATGTGTGTGTCTAACTCCATCAATTAAGGCGTGACAACCTCAATAGATCTAGTTGGTTTAGTTTATAATTCTTGTTTCCTATTGACTCTTGTTTTGATTGAATGTTCCATCGATGTTAGGCTTAAGAAAACTGGCCAACCTCCTTTATGGTAACGTGCTTGAACGTCTTAAGAAACATGTAGTCGAGGCATACTAGGCTATTAATATAGTATTTAACGCATGAGCCACTGTTTACAATCCCTATGGTTATGTAGTGCATGGCATAGGAGGAGATAAGAGCTCATAGAATTGGAGAGATATGTATGCCACTCCATGAGTTATTAGGAATACACCCATCAATTAAAACAAGGTTTATAGTCAATAGGTAGAATTTGATAGCTAGCAAGGAGTAATACATCATAGGTAGNGTGTTCCATACCCTAACCTACACGTTAAAACCCTGGGTAAAGACTCTTTGATAGTTTATCCTAGGTGCTTACGCAAAAGTGGTGGTAGGCGTGCCTATCCAGCCTATTTAATCTAATTTCTATGACAGGTTATGAGTGATATTTCCAATTTCCATTATGATATAAAATTTTCAACACTTCGAGAGATGAAGAGTATCCAAAACACTTAATGTGAGGTGCTATGTATAATTTCCGTGCTTATTTTGACTAGGTGGAATGACTCATTTTGTAATTTACTTTTATATTCGTGTTAAATGACCCTAACTATATATTTGATTGTGAAAGCTCATTGCTTGAGTACAGCAAAAAAATCTCAAGTGTACGGGATATTTGATAGACCGAAAAAGTGTTACGGTTTTAAGGGTCTCATTTAAGCCTAAATCGGTTATTTCATTTATAAATATTACCCTAAATCGTTCTTTTGTCATTTTAGGTACTTTTGGGAAGATTCTAGGAAGAAAGGAAAACATGCTATTTGGACGTTTTTGGAGCCATAACAAGTGAATGAAAATCGACCAAAAAAAGTCTCAAAATTAATTATGCTGGGGGAACGTACCTGACAGCGTCAGACACCAAAAACGCGGTGACGCCTTACATTGAAGAAAAGAGTGGATTAGGATTATGTTATGATACTTGACTGCTCCACAGAGAACTTTTGGAGGAAGTACACCTGACGGACGTCAGGGTGATTTGGACAGATAGGCCGATCTGTGGTCCTATATGATTTACAACGAGAGCAACCCGAAGATTTTGAATGGTGGCGGTTGACGGACGGCGTCAGGATTACCTGACGGTCATTCAGATCATCAGATGATTAGAGTAGACGACTCAGAAAAAGTGCTTGCACGAGAAGGAGGAAAAAACAAATGGAGACCATCATCAATTATTAAACAAGAATCACAACTGCCGGCGGAGGCGCGGAGAAGCTGTTACTGTTATTGGCCATAAAATCTTCATACGAAACTCGATTTGGGTGATTCAAACGGCCCACGCGAAACCGAGACGAAAAAATCTTCGATTGGTGAAACGACGATGTGACGCCGTCTTTGTAGGCGCTGGACGACCTGTCACCCCTTTGCCCGACAGAATAAGCCTATAAATATAACATTATAACGTTCACTTGTTTGTAGCCCCAAACCCTAAGTCCGCGTTCTAGGGTTAGGGTAGTGTTTTCCAGCAATTAGAGGAGTCTTAATCACTCTCATAAACCTCTCTGTATTGGCCCTCGTTGTCTAGAATCTCATATCTTCACCATTATGTCTTCCATATTATATGTTCGCTTGTTCTCTTGATTACCTGTTTTCTAAAATCCTAGCTGTCTACTATCTACTGTTGTGTGAAACTCCTGTATATCAGTTCAATTATGATCGTATTGATTTCTTCGTTGGACTTTGTTCTATCTTCATCAATGAGGGCTTGTGATTGTGTGTGTCTAACTCCATCAATTAAGGCTGTGACAACTCAATAAGATCTAGTTGGGTTTAGTTTATAATCTTGTCCTATCTGATCCTTGTTTTGATTTAATGTCTCGATGTTAGTGCTTAAGATAAACTGGCCAACCTCCTTATCGTAACGTGCCTGACGTCTATAAGAACATGTATCGAGATACTAGGCTATTGAAGGTAGTATTTAACGCATGAGCCATCATTTTACAATCCCTTATGGTTTATGTAGTGCATGGCATAGGAGGAGATAAGGAGCTCGAGCTCAAGAATGGAGAGATATGTATGCCACTCCATGAGTTATTAGGAATACACCCGCAATTAAAACAAGGTTTATAGTCATAGGTAGATTTGTAGCTAGCAAGGAGTCAATACTACATAGGTAGACATGCTTCACTTCCTGTAGAACTCTATTTACTTTCCTACCATAATAGTTTAAGTAGTAGCTTTTTGGGTTAGTTGATTAGCAAACTATTCCGCGCCCTTCTTCCAAAAACCTGAGATCTTACTTGCTTCCAGTAAAACAATAAAAATACAAAGAATATCCCCTCATCTCTAAACTAGTTAGATAATTTCAATCCTAACGACAACTATTCTTTGAGATTGAACGATCAATCCCCGTACTTACCACTTCACTATACTACATCGGTCAGGTACACTGCCTGGTGGGGTTGTAAGTCCTCTTGAGATCCCTCGAGGAGGTAAACCTGTGTAAGGTGCGAAAACCCATACATAGCAATAGATACCATAGGCTTGGGCAAGGATCAAAAACCTCCTCCACTAGGCGTAAGCACCTAAGATAAACTATCAAAGAGGGCTTTACAAAGGGTTGTAACGTTAGGGTATTTTTAGTGGTGGCGAGTTAATTATCTTGATCAAATACATGCACAAGGTGGCGTTGCTAAGCCAAAACTCGACTCGACTTAAGCTAAAAATAAAATAACAAAAACATAAATAAAGATAAAATGAAACGGGATGGTAGTCCGTATGTTTTTTCTTCTTTTCTTTTTCCAATTTTTTTTTTCGTTTTTCTTGTTTTTTCGATTTTTTTTTCATACACGCTTACCCTACCATCCAAAATAATACATCATAGGGGCCTCGGTTCTCCCCTTACACTTGAACTTTTACATACTTTACAATTTACTATTCTAATGACTCGAATTAAGATAATTGAAAAACTTGGAGTACTTTAAAATGTTAACACACATATGGGGGGTAATAATTTACTTCTTCCCAATTACTCCGTTACACTAGTACTTTACCCATGAGTCCCAATCATCCCAAAACAATATGTACAAGGATATGACTCGACTTAGCAACCATGTAAGTAATAAGACAATTAACTACGGGTTTAAGCAAATGTTGTCACTATAATGCACTAAAGATGAGTGCATATAAGGTAGGCTAAGGCGATTTGGGTGTACATTTTGGGTGGATTGTAAACAAATTCTTCCTTTAAGTAAAATGCTTAAAGTTAGAAACGAAAAGATAGGCTCGGAGGGGTGTACTAGGGGTATCGTGTACTAAAAATGAGTACAACGCTAAGGTTGTGGGAGAATTATTGACTAATGAAGTCAATGTAATTATAATACGGGTATAAAACAAGGGTTATCCAAATGCCTCTTATCATGTAGTAAATCTAACTACACGATAGTCTCACTTGTGGATTTGGGATGGTCCTAACGCAAGTTCTAGAATCTATAGGCTACCGGTACACACACAAGCATAAAAAATGAATGCTTTTCCTAACAATTCTAGGGGTGAACCTCACATATTTGGGGGGAAATTTCTTTGAGTGGTACGGTTTTTTTGTGCTAGTAATACAATTCCCTATCCATGAGACGCTTATTATTCCTAAAATATCACTTCTAAATGTTGTAAAAAATTTTAAATTTGCGCTGAAATTGCCCTAACAAATGTTTCTCTCAATTTTATTACACAAGTACCATTAGACAAAACAAAAATCAAGCGTAAAAGCATTTTCTAAGGCGCTTTCATTTACCCCCCTTATATTAGCATAAGGGGAAATCAGCTGGTAGAAGCTTTTATAACCCTTACCTTAAGCTTACCCATGCTTATTGTGAACTTATATGAATTGCTCCTAGTTATCCTACCTAGTCAGTAAGAGTTGAGGTAAGTTTCTCTTTATTTTTCTGTTTTTACTTTATTGATTAGCTTAGCCTATGTTCTATAGCTTAATTTTACTTAGTATAGCTTATTATTGTTGTTTGAATGCTTGTGTTTAGCTTTTGCATGATCTAGCTCAGTTTATTGTTTCTACTGCCTCACATTAGTGAAACTTTCATTTCTGTGTTCTTGTGGTTCTCAGTGCAAAGTAATTGTTAATTTAGTCTTAATTATACTTAGGAAATCTGTTTTATCATTAGGTTGATAGCTTAAGCTTTAATTCTGCAAATCATAGTGAAACTGCCATTTAAAGGGGTGTTTGGTTTAGGTGATTCTTTGTGATTCTTGCTGCCCTCTTGTTGTTATTTTTGCATAAGTAGATTACTACAGGTTAGGATTAGATAGTGCAATCAATAAATAGGTAGGTTCTATGGTAAAAAGTCAAAGTCTGCTCTTAATCTCAATTTTGCTCTCCTTAGTGTAATTTTGCTACTGTGATTCATGCAACTTGTTAGAATTCAGTTACATATAGGTTGATAAAGTCCTAAACCTGCTTATTATTTCATTTAGAGTGAGCATTAATCAGTGGTAGTTCAATTTAGTCAAGCTAGGTAGTATTTAAAAAGTCAACGAGTAGGATTAAAAGCTGCTTCATAGGGTCTGATCTAGGGATAGTTTAGGGTACCATATAGGCTTCTAATTGAACAAGCTTGTTCCTGGGGTTAGTTTACCTAGCTAAGATCACATATAATAAATTCTAGGCATTTTCAAACACATTGGGTAGCTTAAAAGCAATCTAGAAATTTGTCCCAACCCTGTGCACCCCCTAGTTCAAAAGCTACAGTAGCTTGTTCTAGGCCGTTTTCAAGTGATCAAATAAGTTCTAGATTTAGGGATTTTGCTGTTTTTAGGAACTCTGTAGCATAGAGTTTTAGGATCTACCTTTATATTTCACCACACTACTTATTAGGTGCTTAAAATTAAGCTCCAAAGTAGGTGCCCTAGGCCTTAGAATCTGTCCAATAGGTTCAACTGCTAGTGAGCTTTTCTTTGTGCTTTTTCAGCTTATTTAAGTTAATTTAGGCATAAATAAGTTGTTTGGATGGTTCTGTGAGCTTTTGGTGTGAATTGGTGCTAATTGCTTATTAATAAGCTCTTTATCAAACTGCTTATTGTGTCCAAATTGCTTATTAGGAGTAATTTTTATAAAATTTTATTTTTCCTAGGTTCTTAATAATATTTTGGAACTTTCTGAAAAATTTCATAATTTTCCAAGTTCATTTAGTATTTATAATAATTAAAAGTAGTTTTTAAGTATTTTAAATCCTTTTTAATTAATAATAATTCCTAAAAAAATCAAAAACATATTTTTCTGTTTTAATATTATTATTAGGTTATTTTAGAATTTTAAAAATTAAATTTTATTTTTCTAGCTTATTTCATAATAAATTGCATTTTAGTAAAATTTAAATAGATAAAAATAGTTTTTAATTAATAATGATTAAATAAAAATTCAAAATAATATTTTTCTTTTTCCTAAAATTTTCTTTTGTCTTTTAGAACGTAGGAAAATCGTTTTCACACCCGTAGGAGTAGTAATACCTTAAATTCACTTTTTATTTTGCGCGTTTACGTTTATTTTACGTGTTAGTTACGTTTTTAGGCTTTAATTACGTATTAGGCTTACGTGTTTTCTTATTTGTGCATTTTTATTTCTCGTAGTGTAGTTGTAGCTTAGGGTTCCCCATAAACCCCCTTCACATTCACTTCACGACTCACGATCACGAACCAACGAGCTCCATTTAAGCCTTCGTTGGGAAAACGACCCGAGGATACATATTTACCGGTGCTTTCCTCGGAAGATATACTACTATATATATATATATACTATATATATTGTTGCTATATGAAAATCTTTTGCGTCAACCGTAACCATTTCCCGTGAGATTACGCGCGGCGGGGCGGAGAGGCAAAGGTGCTCCGAAGATGCTTAAAAACCCGCCTCACTCAGTCTGCAATTTAATGTCAAGACTTCCCTAGAACCCCGTTTATTCGGTTTTAATCTCAAAGTAATCCAAGTAACGACTAATTTCACGATTTGTTTTGTTGTTTATTGGGCACGGTTTACAACACTTTCAAAGAAAGTGAGGATGTTTATTTTATTTTTGGATTTTATGAAAACACTTTAGGAAAAGTGTTTTTGTTTATTCTATTTTTGTATTTTTATAATATAACGAAAATAAGTAACTTCCGGGGAGGAAGGATCTCCAAATCACAAAAACAACAAACGGAATCGACTTACTCGTTTCAAGCCTTCCCCGGCAGTGGTGCCAAAAGATTTTGATATAGCAACAATATATATAGCATATATATAGTAGTATATCTCCGAGGATAGCACGGGTAAATATGTATCCCGGGTCGTATTTCCCGACGAAGGCTGAATGGAGTTCGTGAGTTCGTGATCGTGAGTCGTGAAGTGAATGTGAAGGGGGTTTATGGGGAACCCTAAGCTACAATTACACTACGAGAAATAAAAATGCACAAATAAGAAAACACGTAAGCGTAATACGTAATTAAAGCCTAAAAACGTAACTAACACGTAAAATAAACGTAAACACGCAAAATAAAAAGTGAATTTAAGGTATTACTACTCCTACGGGTGTGAAAATTATTTTCCTATGTTCTAAAAGAAAAAAGTAAATTTTTGGAAAAAGAAAAATATTATTTTGACTTTTTATTTAATTATTATTAATTAAAAACTATTTTTATCTATTTAAATTATACTAAAATGCAATTTATTATGAAATAAGCTAGAAAAATAAAAAATTAATTTTTAAAATTCTAAAATAACCTAATAATAATATTAAAACAGAAAAATATTTTTTTGATTTTTTTAGGAATTATTATTAATTAAAAAGGATTTAAAAATACTTAAAAACTACTTTTAATTATTATAAATACTAAATTAACTTGGAAAATTATGAAATTATTCAGAAAGTTCCAAAATATTATTAAGAACCTAGGAAAAATAAAATTTTATAAAAATTACTTCCTAATAAGCAATATAGACACAATAAGCAGTTTGATAAAGAGCTTATTAATAAGCAATTAGCACCAATTCACACCAAAAGCTCACAGAACCATCCAAACAACTTATTTATGCCTAAATTAACTTAAATAAGCTGAAAAAGCACAAAGAAAAGCTCACTAGCAGTCAAACCTATTGGACAGATTCTAAGGCCTAGGGCACCTACTTTGGAGCTTAATTTTAAGCACCTAATAAGTAGTGTAGTGAAATATAAAGGTAGATCCTAAAACTCTATGCTACAGAGTTCCTAAAAACAACAAAATCCCTAAATCTAGAACTTATTTGATCACTTAAAAATGGCCTAGAACAAGCTACTGTAGCTTCTGAACTAGGGGGTGCACAGGGTTGGGACAGATTTCTAGATTGCTTTTAAGCTACCCAATGTGTTTGAAAATGCCTAGAATTGATTATATGTGATCTTAGCTAGGTAAACTAACCCCAGGAACAAGCTTGTTCAATTAGAAGCCTATATGGTACCCTAAACTATCCCTAGATCAGACCCTATGAACCAGCTTTTAATCCTACTCGTTGACTTTTTAAATACTACGTAGCTTGACTAAATTGAACTACCACTGATTAATGCTCACTCTAAATGAATTAATAAGAAGGTTTAGGACTTTATCAACCTATATGTAACTGAATTCTAACAAGTTGCATGAATCACAGTAGCAAAATCACACTAAGGAGAGCAGAATTGAGATTAAGAGCAGACTTTGACTTTTTACCATAGAACATACCTATTTATTGATTGCACTATCTAATCCGAACCTGTAGTAATCTACTTATGCAAAAATAACAACAAGAGGGCAGCAAGAATCACAAAGAATCACCTAAACCAAACACCCCTTTAAATGGTAGTTTCACTATGATTTGCAGAATTAAAGCTTAAGCTATCAACCTAATGATCAAAACAGATTTCCAAAGTATAATTAAGACTAAATTAACAATTACTTTGCACTGAGAACCACAAGAACACAGAAATGAAAGTTTCACTAATGTGAGGCAGTAGAAACAATAAACTGAGCTAGATCATGCAAAAGCTAAACACAAGCATTCAAACAACAATAATAAGCTATACTAAGTAAAATTAAGCTATAGAACATAGGCTAAGCTAATAAATAAAGTAAAAACAGAAAAATAAAGAGAAACTTACCTCAACTCTTACTGACTAGGTAGGATAACTAGGAGCAATTCATATAAGATCACAATAAGCATGGGTAAGCTTATGTGAGCTTAAGGTAAGGCTTATAAAAGCTTCTACCAGCTGATTTCCCCTTATGCTAATATAATTTATATATATATATATATATATATATATATATATATATATATATATATATATATATATATATATATATATATATATATATATATATATATATATATATATATATATAAGAAGTTTAATAAGAAGTAACTTGCTTAATAGATTATAAAGCTTAAATGAAGGAACTTAAAAAGCTTATAACACAAAAAGAACTTCATAGTAAATTTAACTGAAAATGGATTTCAAGAACAGCTTAAAGTAATAAAAACTTTTATTGAAATTGAAGGCTGATTACAACATAAGCTAATACANCAAAAACATATATTTTTGGCAATTATGGTCGGGTTTTTGGTCTTTTTGGTCTTAATTTGGTCAAGAAAAGGTATGTGTTTAAGCACATACCAAAATCCCCCAGACTAAGATATTGCCATGTCCTCACGCAATGCTATGAGCTCACATTTTTAAAATCTAAAATTCCTCATCTCTTTTTACTAACTTTGAAAGTAGCAAAATGTTCAAAAGAGACTACTAAATTTTAAATTCCAAAAATGCCCCGGTTATCCTACTTATTTCTATTATCTATATATTTACAACCTAACATTATTCGGGTGACGGTATATATTAACTTTTCATTATCCTAGGAATAACTTTTCAGATCATAGAGTAGAAACACGACTCAGAGAGAAGTGACCGTACGGATAAAATTCAACGTCCCTGATTTTTCGCAAGTTCCCAAGCCAAGCGTAAAAACGAGATCATTGTTTATTTACAAGTTAGATGCTAACACTACCCATGGAAGTTACTTGTGATCATATTTACCTTTTACTACCATATTCCTATTTTCCTCTAATTATTTTATTTTTGGTGGGATAATGAATTTCTTCGTTTCCTCGTTTTTATAATTATTAGTCCGATAAAGGCTTAGGATTTAGACGCTAAGTAGTTTCTAATTCTTCCCTCTAGAACCGTTGTCCATAAAAATGAGGTCCACATCAAGGTCTCTGATTTAACACGATTTAGGGGAGTGTCCCTTTTATTGGCGACCGAACAACTCAACTACGAGTCCAGAGACAGATGCTTTTATTAGGACCCCCCGGAGTCAAGATTTGGCATTATTATTTATTATTAAGCACATTAACGTATTTGCCCTTGGTCATTTACAACAATCACAACATCGGCTGCGAACCGGCAAGATGTAATAGTCTTATTATGACCTTGGGTTTTTCCTCCGCCTTTTTAGAAGTCTACAACATCGGCTACGAACCGGCAAGATGTAGAAAACTTATATGGCTTTGGATTATTATTATACATTATTCATTTTTATTTGCCAAATCCCAAGTCCTACGGCTTTTATAACAATCACAACATCGGTTGCGAGCTGGCAAGATGTGATAGTCTATTACACCGNTTTTTCCTCCGCCTTTTTAGAAGTCTACAACATCGGCTACGAACCGGCAAGATGTAGAAAACTTATATGGCTTTGGATTATTATTATACATTATTCATTTTTATTTGCCAAATCCCAAGTCCTACGGCTTTTATAACAATCACAACATCGGTTGCGAGCTGGCAAGATGTGATAGTCTATTACACCGTAACACTGGCAGTACCTTGATGTGTACCCAACCTCCATAAGCAAGGATTCTTTTGGCAAGGACTACAAACTAAGTTTCGCCAAAATCATGCACCTTTAATTAAACCTAGATTTCTATTATAAAGGGTGAAACAAGCTTAGGGGAGTAAAAAGCCACAAGTAGCTTCGATGAGCTCTAAAGAGATCCAACTACTCCACGTTTAGCATCTAACTTCTAACTAAACTCTATCATTTCTCGTTCTTCGCAAATTTAAAATCTTAAGGAATAAGATCCGCGAATGCTTAGCCGATAATCGAATATTATGATTATGAATGGTTAAGGGAACAAGCTAGGGCTCAACACGCCCGGTCAAGTCAAAATTTTATTCCTACTCTCACCAGCGGAAAGTCAACATTGTGTCAAAACTTATTATATTTTTGTAATTTTTTAAAAATTTTCTCATTTTTTTGTGCTTTTTTCATTAAAATTTTTCAGAAAAACGGGGTTGCGTGAGTACTCGGCAAAATGCAAGGTAAAAATCGAATCGAAAGATTCACCCCCAGACTAAAGTGAAACATTGTCCTCAATGTTTCGAAGGTAAGGGTAACCTACGTAAATCTAAGGCCGTTTGTTAGGTATGTTAAACGAAACGATTAGGATATGAGAGAAGCATCAAAAAATGAAACTCGAGTGGAGAAAGGAAAAACACGACGAGCACGAGAGTCTTCATTTTCGGGCTATCTGGACATAAAACACAAGCACAAAACAAACAACACGAGAAAATGGAAGAGGGAACCCTCCTCATGGTTATTTATTAGTAAATGAAAATAAAAGGAAAAAGGATAAGCATGGGGTGCCTCCCACGAAGCACTTGTTTATTATCGAGTCGCATAGCTTAGACTCGCCCCGAATTTAGTTATCCTTGGGGGAGCAAGTGACTCACGGCATGAAAGGCGGAGATGCCGGGGTCAAAGACAACATCCTCACTCCCGGGGGAGTAACGGATGGGAGAAGCAGTAGAATAAGTAAGAAAAGGTAGAAAGATCATAACGACGATCGCGAGGTCAAAATCATAAAGATCCTCCGTACTAAGCTCAACTTTCTTCTTAATCTTCCAATCATAACTCAAAAATCCATCCTTTAATCTTGTCTCTAAAACTTTTCCATAATCGGTACCGTGAGAAGGAAGGATGTCGGGCTGGAGCCTTTTAGAGTCCAAACAAGATAATATACCGGGTTTGAAAATTTTATCCTCAGAGAGGGATGACATGGTCGTATTAACCACGGTAAAATCAGAGGAAGATGATTCGTTGATGGATGAAAGATCATTTAGCTCAAAAACTTCTTCGATTCTTGGTGGACAAGGATCGATGTGAGTTAGTTCACCGGAGAACTCCTCAAAAATAAACGATTCATATTCAGGGAGAGAAAGGTCAGGAGGAGAAGTGGTACTGCGACTACTCTTTTCTCCAATATGATTGATATCAAAATGGAAAACCTCATACTCAGTCAGATCATGGTCATTGTCCTTAACAGGGCTAGTAGAAGAAGTTGGTTGATCATTTAATGCTTCGATTTTAGAAATGAGAGAATAAGCATTGGATAATCGTTCTTGAAGTGCAGGATCAATCTCTTCTTTCTCTGAGCTGACGAGCTCAGAAGGTAATTCCTCAATGTAATCAATATCTCCACAAGATAAAGAAGTACAATCATCGTCAGAATCGGAAAATATCTCATCATGATCATCAACGGACTCAATAATTTCTTCATTGCTCTTCGGAGGGAGGGAAGATAACAGTTTTTCATTCAATAACTCTTCAAGGAAACGAATATCTCCTTCCGGATCAAAATTAGTATCGTCAACCGTCGTCGAATCGGAATTATTATTAGCAAGACAAGCCTCGATCTCATCTAAAAAGACATCACTTCTCTCAACCGGTGTGAAAGAAGGATGGGAAGAATCGCAAATGAGAGGATCTGAGGATGGAGTGGGATCAACATGATAATTAACAAGTCTCGAAGAACATCTTGAAGAATATGAAGGTGGGACAAGTGGTGTGCTCTGAGAGCTAGGAATTTCCACCACTTCCGTTATGGTCCCCGGTTCTTGTTCTTGATAAACATAAAGATTAGGCAAGTCGTTTCTTTTAGTCACCGTTTTAAGCTCAGTACGTTTGCTTGACCAACTTTTAACCGTAAATCGTGAAAGGTTTGGATCAATTCTTGACGGTTTAGGAGCAATTGTGGACATAGATTTTTGGACAACCGTAGGTTGGACGTATTTAGCACTTCCATTGTCAGTAGGAAGTACCGGGTCCTTTGTCACCCCGGTTTCTCGTTCCATTTCCCTCACCGGAGAGGGAGTAGGAATCGATGGTCCATCATAATCAACACGACATCTCGAAATTTTTGACAAGGCTTGAAGTTTTTCAATGTTAATCTTAATGGCCCTAAGTGCAAAGAAATCGTCCCCGTAGCCCTCGGTGGGTGCTTGGAGTAGCTCCGAAAAGGTGGGTTCCTCATTAACAACACGTTCCTCGGGCTGTGAAGGGTAGTCGGAAGAAATTGGAGAAACATTGAGAGACTTTTTATCGGATAATTCGCACCAATAACAATATTCGTCTCGACTAGTATTCTCACACCTCTTACAAATGCACTTGTAACAACGATAGTCGTGTCCTACCGGACCTTTACAATGAAAGCAATGATAAAAGTCGAGAGATGCCATAAGAATTAAACGTGTAGAGGGTTAAAGAAGATAGAATCAAAGTTTTAGAGGATGAGAAGATGAGAATTAAATGGTACAGAGGGTAAAGAAGAAGAATCAAACAAATCAGAGGATAACGAAGATTCTTTTTGGATTTTTGTAAACGTAAAAGAAAAGGTANGAGAGATGCCATAAGAATTAAACGTGTAGAGGGTTAAAGAAGATAGAATCAAAGTTTTAGAGGATGAGAAGATGAGAATTAAATGGTACAGAGGGTAAAGAAGAAGAATCAAACAAATCAGAGGATAACGAAGATTCTTTTTGGATTTTTGTAAACGTAAAAGAAAAGGTAAAACAAAATCAAAATCAACTTAGAGGTTAAAATTATTTTTTTTTGAGTTTTTTAAGTATTAAAACAAAACAAAGAAAACAACAACAAAAATACTTTTATTTTATTTTTGGTAACCGCTACGTTAACCGTAACCGTTTCCCTTGAAATTACGCGCGGCGGGGCGGAGAGGCAAAGGTGCTCCGAAGATGCTTAAAAACCCGCCTCACTCAGTCTGCAATTTAATGTCAAGACTTCCCTAGAACCCCGTTTATTCAGTTGTAATCTCAAAGTAATCCAAGAAACGACTAATTTCACGATTTGTTTTGTTATTTATTGGGCACGGTTTACAACACTTTCAAAGAAAGTGAGGATGTTTATTTTATTTTTGGATTTTATGAAAACACTTTAGGAAAAGTGTTTTTGTTTATTCTATTTTTGTATTTTTATAATATAACGAAAATAAGTAACTTCCGGGGAGGAAGGATCTCCAAATCACAAAAACAACGAACGGAATCGACGTACTCGTTTCAAGCCTTCCCCGACAGCGGCGCCAAAAGATTTTGATATAGCAACAATATATATAGTATATATATAGTAGTATATCTCCGAGGATAGCACGGGTAAATATGTATCCCGGGTCGTATTTCCCAACGAAGGCTGAATGGAGTTCGTGAGTTCGTGATCGTGAGTCGTGAAGTGAATGTGAAGGGGGTTTATGGGGAACCCTAAGCTACAATTACACTACGAGAAATAAAAATGCACAATAAGAAAACACGTAAGCCTAATACGTAATTAAAGCCTAAAAACGTAACTAACACGTAAAATAAACGTAAACGCGCAAAATAAAAAGTGAATTTAAGGTATTACTACTCCTACGGGTGTGAAAATTATTTTCCTATGTTCTAAAAGACAAAAGAAAATTTTAGGAAAAAGAAAAATATTATTTTGACTTTTTATTTATTTATTATTAATTAAAAACTATTTTTATCTATTTAAATTATACTAAAATGCAATTTATTATGAAATAAGCTAGAAAAATAAAAATTTAATTTTTAAAATTCTAAAATAACCTAATAATAATATTAAAACAGAAAAATATTTTTTTGATTTTTTTAGGAATTATTATTAATTAAAAAGGATTTAAAAGTACTTAAAAACTACTTTTAATTATTATAAATACTAAATGAACTTGGAAAATTATGAAATTTTTCAGAAAGTTCCAAAATATTATTAAGAACCTAGGAAAAATAAAATTTTATAAAAATTACTCCTAGTAAGCAATTTGGACACAATAAGCAGTTTGATAAAGAGCTTATTAATAAGCAATTAGCACCAATTCACTCCAAAAGCTCACAGAATCATCCAAACAACTTATTTATGCCTAAATTAACTTAAATAAGCTGAAAAAGCACAAAGAAAAGCTCACTAGCAGTCGAACCTATTGGACAGATTCTAAGGCCTAGGGCACCTACTTTGGAGCTTAATTTTAAGCACGTAATAAGTAGTGTAGTGAAATATAAAGGTAGATCCTAAAACTCTATGCTACAGATTTCCTAAAAACAGCAAAAGCCCTAAATCTAGAACTTATTTGATCACTTAAAAACGGCCTAGAACAAGCTACTGTAGCTTTTGAACTAGGGGGTGCACAGGGTTGGGACAGATTTCTAGATTGCTTTTAAGCTACCCAATGTGTTTGAAAATGCCTAGAATTGATTATATGTGATCTTAGCTAGGTAAACTAACCCCAGGAACAAGCTTGTTCAATTAGAAGCCTATATGGTACCCTAAACTATCCCTAGATCAGACCCTATGAAGCAGCTTTTAATCCTACTCGTTGACTTTTTAAATACTACCTAGCTTGACTAAATTGAACTACCACTGATTAATGCTCACTCTAAATGAAATAATAAGCAGGTTTAGGACTTTATCAACCTATATGTAACTGAATTCTAACAAGTTGCATGAATCACAGTAGTAAAATCACACTAAGGAGAGCAGAATTGAGATTAAGGGCAGATTTTGACTTTTTACCATAGAAACTACCTATTTATTGATTGCACTATCTAACCCTAACCTGTAGTAATCTACTTATGCAAAAATAACAACAAGAGGGCAGCAAGAATCATAAAGAATCACCTAAACCAAACACCCCTTTAAATGGCAGTTTCACTATGATTTGCAGAATTAAAGCTTAAGCTATCAACCTAATGATCAAAACAGATTTCCTAAGTATAATTAAGACTAAATTAAAAATTACTTTGCACTGAGAACCACAAGAACACAGAAATGAAAGTTTCACTAATGTGAGGCAGTAGAAACAATAAACTGAGCTAGATCATGCAAAAGCTAAACACAAGCATTCAAACAACAATAATAAGCTATACTAAGTAAAATTAAGCTATAGAACATAGGCTAAGCTAATCAATAAAGAAAAAACAGAAAAATAAAGAGAAACTTACCTCAACTCTTACTGACTAGGTAGGATAACTAGGAGCAATTCATATAAGTTCACAATAAGCATGGGTAAGCTTATGTGAGCTTAAGGCAAGGGTTATAAAAGCTTCTACCAGCTGATTTCCCCTTATGCTAATATATATATATATATATATATATATATATATATATATATATATATATATATATATATATATATATATATATATATATATATATATATATATATATATATATATA
>LBNU01010637.1:46903-83288 GCA_014162995.1 Artemisia annua
TAAACTGCTACGTTTTAGGGTTTGGTTTACTTTATGTAATTTCATTTCTGTTATCTTTTGGATTCACCGATCCAAGTATAGATTGCTTATTGCTCTATTAATTTGAAGATCGAGGCTGGGTTATGGGATACTGCCTTAAGTCGGCTACACTTGTGTAGGTTACGACTTAGGGTTTTTGGTGCTTAAACGATTACATCTTGTATTATTTATTGGACTGTTGTTATCCAATTAATATGGTGGAAGTAACCTTTGGGTTAAGGTTTGTTTGAAGTATGAGTGCCTGCACGTTTATGTGTGGATTGTTGATGATTTCAGGTATGTTTTTTTGGAGACGGTGGGTTATTAAGAGAGAGTGTAAAGTTTAAGTTTGTGGGTAACTTATCTTCCAAGATAACCCGTTGTAATTCATTATAGCTGCTAATCCACAAGAGTTGGTGCTGTTTCTGCCTTGATTCAGCATTCGTTCATCATTTAGCATGTTCTTTATTGGTTATAAGGTGATTTTGGTAACTGTTCTTTGAAGATAATATATAATAATACTAATATATATTACTATATATATATACTATATATGTACTATATAATATATAGTAATTTATAGTATATATGGATATATATATATATATATATAATATATATATATTATACATAATATATAATATCATATATTATACTATAGTATAGGTACGTATATTAGTATAATAATAATAGTATATATATATCATATATAAATTAAATATAATAATGCAATATATATAATATATATATATATATATAATATATATATAATATATATTATACGTATATATATATACTAATATATATATACTATAGTATACTATATATATATCATATATATATGATTATATATATAATATATTATATACATATATACATACCATACTAATCATATATATATATATATATAAATATATATAAGTTTAATAAGAAGTAACTTGCTTAATAGATTATAAAGCTTAAATGAAGGAACTTAAAGAGCTTATAACACAAAAAGAGCTTAATAGTAAATTTAACTGAAAATGGATTTCAAGAACAGCTTAAAGTAGTAAAAACTTTTATTGAAATTGAAGGCTGATTACAACATAAGCTAATACATTAAGACTTAAACACTAATTTAGACCTTCTATACTAAAACTATTCCTAAGCTACACCTAAGCCTACACACTTTCAACCATGACAGAGGTCCCTTTTTATAGCCTCTCAAAGGCGGTGGGAGGCTTTCCAGAAGCTTCAGGAACACTTATCTCGTCCACAGGATCAAATCCCACTAGAAATTTCTGGACTCCTTCAATCTCATCCATTCGACCTTGTTCTAGCTGCTTCTATCCAATGGAATGGTTTAATTTGTCTACGTGAGCTTGATATGACGTGTCCCTGACAAGTTGGCAGAGAAATCCAGAAGCAACGAGGTTTCTTGATTGGTTAATTTGGCTGGGTAAATCAGGGAAGGAGGGTGAATAGTGGTAAAGGGTAAAAGGCGGGTTTGGGTTAAATTATTATTATTTGACTTGTGGGGAGTGGGTTGACCGGGGTTACGGGTTTAGTTTAGGAAGTGGGTATGAAAGGGTATTGGGCATTGCCGTTTGTTGGGCTAGGGGTATAAAAAGGTGTGGTGGGTTTATTTTTTGGGTTAAGGTTTAGGATTTTGTTAGTTATAGTTTTAGTTTTAGGTTTATTTATAAATTTAAGGGACTAAGGTTGTATTATCTGTCATTTTTATAAATATTCTTGAGGCACCAATATTGAACATTCCTGAATATATGAGGTGCCTTGATGAGGTTTTTCTTCAAAATAATCTTTTCAGGGACCAGTCTTGTAAATTTCTGAATATATGAGGTGCCTTGATGAGGTTTTTCTTCAAAATAATCTTTTCAGGGACCAGTCTTGTAAATTTCTTCAATTAACTTCCAAGGGTCTTTTATGACTTTTCTTCATACTTTAAGGACTGGAATGGACTTCTTGAGCTTCCTTGACTATTTTAGCATTCCCGGTCCCGGCCTTTGACTATTTCCATATCTCGTGCTCTTTTTTTGGTGATTTTGGCCCGGTTTTTGTCCGTTTCTCATATTATCTCACCTGCATGTATAAAAACACGAAAACATATATTTGGTCAAGTTTGGTCTTTTTGGTCTTTTTGGTCTTAATTTGGTCAAGAAAAGGTATGTGTTTAAGCACATACCAAAATCCCCCAGACTAAGATATTGCCATGTCCTCACGCAATGCTATGAGCTCACATTTTTAAAATCTAAAATTCCTCATCTCTTTTTACTAACTTTGAAAGTAGCAAAATGTTCAAAAGAGACTACCAAATTTTAAATTCCAAAAATGCCCCGGTTATCCTACTTATTTTTATTATCTATATATTTACAACCTAACATTATTCGGGTGACGGTATATATTAACTTTTCATTATCCTAGGAATAACTTTTCAGATCATAGAGTAGAAACACGACTCAGAGAGATGTGACCGTACGGATAAAATTCATCGTCCCTGATTTTTCGCAAGTTCCCAAGCCAAGCGTAAAAACGAGATCATTGTTTATTTACAAGTTAGATGCTAACACTACCCATGGAAGTTACTTGTAATCATATTTACCTTTTACTCCCATATTCCTATTTTCCTCTAATTATTTTATTTTTGGTGGGATAATGAATTTCCTCATTTCCTCGTTTTTATAATTATTAGTCCGATAAAGGCTTAGGATTTAGACGCTAAGTAGTTTCTAATTCTTCCCTCGAGAACCGTTGCCCATAAAAATGAGGTCCACATCAAGGTCTCTGATTTAACACGATTTAGGGGAGTGTCCCTTTTATTGGCGACCGAAACAACTCAACTACGAGTCCAGAGACAGAAGCTTTTATTAGGACCCCCCCCCCCCAGAGTCAAGATTTGGCATTATTATTTATTGTTAAGCACATTAACGTATTTGCCCTTGGTCTTTTACAACAATCACAACATCGGCTGCGAACCGGCAAGATGTAATAGTCTTATTATGACCTTGGGTTTTTCCTTCGCCTTTTTAGAAGTCTACAACATCGGCTACGAACCGGCAAGATGTAGAAAACTTTTATGGCTTTGGATTATTATTATACATTATTCATTTTTATTTGCCAAATCCCAAGTCCTACGGCTTTTATAACAATCACAACATCGGTTGCGAGCCGGCAAGATGTGACAGTCTATTACACCGTAACGCTGGCAGTACCTTGATGTGCACCTAACCTCCATAAGCAAGGATTCTTTTGGCAAGGACTACAAACTAAGTTTCGCCAAAATTGTGCACCTTTAATTAAACCTAGATTTCTATTATAAAGGGTGAAACAAGCTTAGGGGAGTAAAAAGCCACAAGTAGCTTCGATGAGCTCTAAAGAGATCCAACTACTCCACGTTTAGCATCTAACTTCTAACTAAACTCTATCATTTCTCGTTCTTCGCAAATTTAAAATCTTAAGGAATAAGATCCGCGAATGCTTAGCCGATAATCGAATATTATGATTATGAATGGTTAAGGGAACAAGCTAGGGCTCAACACGCCCGGTCAAGTCAAAATTTTATTCCTACTCTCTCCAGCGGAAAGTCAACATTGTGTCAAAACTTATTATATTTTTGTAATTTTTTAAAATTTTTCTCATTTTTTTTGTGCTTTTTTCATTAAAATTTTTCAAATTTTTCGGAAAAACGGGGTTGCATGAGTACTCGGCAAAATGCAAGGTAAAAATCGAATCGAAAGATTCCCCCCCCCCCCAGACTAAAGTGAAACATTGTCCTCAATGTTTCGAATGTAAGGGTAACCTACGTAAATCTAAGGCCGTTTGTTAGGTATGTTAAATGAAACGATTAGGATATGAGAGAAGCATCGAAAAATGAAACTCGAGTGGAGAAAGGAAAAACACGACGAGCACGAGAGTTTTCATTTTCGGGCTATCTGGACATAAAACACAAGCACAAAACAAATAACACGAGAAAATAGAAGAGGGAACCCTCCTCAAGGTTATTTATTAGTAAAAGAAAATAAAAGGAAAAAGGATAAGCATGGGGTGCCTCCTACGAAGCGCTTGTTTATTATTGAGTCGCATAGCTTAGACTCGCCCCGAATTTAGTTATCCTTGGGGGAGCAAGTGACTCATGGCATGAAAGGCGGAGATGCCAGGGTCAAAAACAACATCCTCACTCCCGGGGGAGTGACGGATGGGAGAAGCAGTAGAATAAGTAAGAAAAGGTAGAAAGATCATAACGACGATCGCGAGGTCAAAATCATAAAGATCCTCCGTAGTAAGCTCAACTTTCTTCTTAATCTTCCAATCATAACTCAAAAATCCATCCTTTAATCTTGTCTCTAAAAATTTTCCATAATCGGTATCGTGAGAAGGAAGGATGTCGGGCTGGAGCCTTTTAGAGTCCAAACAAGATAATATACCGGGTTTGAAAATTTTATCCTCAGAGAGGGATGACATGGTCGTATTAACCATGGTAAAATCAGAGGAAGATGATTCATTGATGGATGAAAGATCATTTAGCTCAAAAACTTCTTCGATTCTTGGTGGACGAGGATCGATGTGAGTGAGTTCACCGGCGAACTCCTCAAAGATAAACGATTCATATTCAGGGAGAGAAAGGTCAGGAGGAGAAGTGGTACTGTGTCTACTCTTTTCTCCAATATGATCGATATCAAAACGGAAAACCTCATACTCAGTCAGATCATGGTCATTGTCCTTAACAGGGCTAGTAGAAGAAGTTGGTTGATCATTTAATGCTTCGATTTTAGAAATGAGAGAACAAGCATTGGATAATCGTTCTTGAAGTGCAGGATCAATCTCTTCTTTCTCTGAGCTGACGAGCTCAGAAGGTAATTCCTCAATGTAATCGATATCTCCACTAGATAAAGAAGTACAATCATCGTCAGAATCGGAAAATATCTCATCATGATCATCAACGGACTCAATAATTTCTTCATTGCTCTTCGGAGGGAGGGAAGATAACGGTTTTTCAGTTTTCTTCACTTTAATGCTCCAAAAACGTCCAAAATAGCTTCTTTTCCAGATTTCCTCTCCAAAGTACCTAAAATGACAAAAGGAACGATTTAGGGCAATATTTGATCAAATAATTACGGATTAGGGCTTAAATGACCCGCTAAAAGCGGTACACTTTTCGCTTCATCTGTGCACCCTCGATCTGATGTACGTTTCAGTGCATCATTTCTTGTAAAAGAAGAGAAGTTTTCTTTCATCCCAAAATCTCTCTCATCTATGATTCTTCAAGAGAGTTTTTGTGGTTTACAAGGTGGCTATTGGACTTAAATTTTCACAAATACCTTGCCGCTCAACTTAATGACTACAACTCTTTAAATAGAAAACGGGTCATTAATTGAGGGGGAGCGTATTTGCTCAAAATTTCTGCACCTTTCTAAACTTTGTGCACCAGCAGCAGTTAAAAAGTGTCTCAAAACTCAGTACATGTTAAAATCTGACCACATCTTCTCCCATATTTCTAAACTCATTTAAATCAATTGGGATCACAAAATCTCAAATGATTAAAAAAAATTTGATCGGGGGAGAGAATGTAATTTAAATATGAAATCTGATATAAAATGTGATGCTTTTGGACTAAAATGTATGCTCTCCCGTATGTGCTAAATTTTTTTGATTTTTAAATTTTAAATTGAATCAATGCACATATTGAGGGGGAGCAAAATGGTCTGTGGTGAATAAAAGTTTTTGGCATCTCATTTGAGCGTGGCTCATAATTGACTCATGAATTGACGAACACACAAACGTTTGAATTCGAAAGGATTTATCCAAGTAGAAAGTACCGTTTCGAGAAGCTCTTCTTAGATGTATACTTTGACGGGTCTAACTTCCTTTTTAAGGAATGTTAACAACTTCTAGTTAGTTATTAGGGCTAGTTATCACCTAAAAGCTGATAATGGATCCCTTTAACTAAGCAACGTAAACGTGTCCCTAGGGTATATGTATATTAAGAGTGGATCAATTCAAAAGTACAACTCACCCCAACATGTGCAAATTTCTATCAAAAACCGATGAGCACATGTTAAGGGGGAGCATTTGAAAATTATAAAACTCTCAAAGTGTTAGCAAAAATGTGTTTCTTAATCATAAACACTTTGAGAGAGTTTTCAATGATTTGGTCAAACGGCAACATAGGATAGTCATGAAGTTATAAGGTGGCTAAGGTTAGGAAAACCGTCCTATGATCCGCCAGAACCGGAGGGATCTACCCAAGGACAATACTAAATAGATAGTATTAGAAAGTCCTTAGGTATAATTATGAAAAAAGGAGATAAATGAGAAAGGAGGAAGAAGGGGTTGAAGAATTAAAAAGAAATGAAATGAGAAAGGGTGAAAAGAATTAGCCCTCCCATTATTCAACCTTAGGGCAGAAACCGGGTTCAATTCATATGCTACTGATTGTTACTAAGGTAACATCGGTATTGAAGACAAGACGTCATGGACCCAGTGACGCACTGCACTAAACCTCCTAACCACTCAAGTTCTCTCAAAAGAGCTTGTTTCATTCTCACGGGGAACCCTGCATAATCTATCGACCGCTCATTACGAGCTATGTTGATATTGAAACAGGAGACACCGCTCCAGTCTCCGACGACCAAATAATGCACTTATCGATTCTAGAGCCACGAGATGCATCAAAAGATCTCATAGGAACACTTGATACTTCTACACTGGTTGTTCAAAATTAAGGACACCAGCTGTAATATTTTGAGTCCTACGCAGATCTTAGTAATCTGCCAAGAACACTTATGAGGGAATATACATATGTATTTCCCAGTGATTGAGTGGAAATTCCTACCAGGGTTACCATCAAACAGCCCTGAAAGCAGGTCATTTCGGTAATTCCTTGTGGATTACGCTTAGTGTTTGTGGTGATGTTCCAAACGGTCTACAGTCGTGGGGTGATCTCTAGTGACTCACCTAATCGTTGGTGTACTTCGGTATGTCATTGAAAGCCCTTTTGGGGGCATCCGATTAGGAACGGCCTTGGTAAGGATTAGAGAAAGTCTTCACACTATGCTGTTGACGATCTCGAAGTCCGAACCTGTAAGTGCTGGTATGTTTATTACTAACCAATTTTCATGCAGTTCAACATACCAACCTTATCACTTCACCACCATCACTCTAGTTCCACATGCTCATACCAACATCTAAAAGGAGTATTCAGAACTATACAACCATGGAGATGCACTCAACTAAGATGTATGAGCATGTTGGAAAGGTGTACACCCACCGGAGATAAAGAAGCTGGAGATTGTGGCGGATTGAAGAAAAGATGTCGATTCATCACTTCATGCTCACACTTCAACATCAAATCTAAAGAAATCATGATCATGGAATGGGCTTCAACTATGCTTCCACAACTCTGATGCAGAAGATCATGATCAAGAAAAGTGTGAGCATGACAACACAAAAGATAGTCACAACATCACAATAGAGACATTTCTACTCAAAGATGACTCGAAGGTACTTATTTGGATGATGAACACGAAGCAATGCCAACGATCATCCTACTCATCAAACAAGTCATCTCGAGTCCGCTGTTGTGAGCACAAAGTTCTTTACACTGAAGAATCAACAACTGCGAGCTACAAAGATATCGACAAAGATCTTAATGCTGGAATTCAAGATTTAATTTCCGGGGTGACCTCCCTTAGGGGGATATTGTTAGGAATACGTTTTTCTGATTGAAGATTCGGTCACCCCAAGTATTGTTAAGCATCATGTAGCTCGTAGTATTTAATATATTAGTTAAAACGTAGTTTAGTATTAGTTAGTATTCGTAGTGTCGGGTCGGGTCTTTTACCCTCTGTCAGCTCGCTCCACAGCCTAGTAGAGGCATTCATCCATCATGTACTATAAATAGCCCTTCCCACACATGGGAAGGGCTGGACCTTTCATTAGTTAATCTCTAG
The DNA here is from genome assembly GCA_014162995.1 of Artemisia annua. NCBI lineage: Eukaryota > Viridiplantae > Streptophyta > Magnoliopsida > Asterales > Asteraceae > Artemisia > Artemisia annua. Next base: position 54,868 of record LBNU01010637.1, read on the forward strand.
TTCTTGTGTTTCTCTCTCTAAAAGGCTCCCAATCTCTACTTTCTCTCTCTAACTTCTTACTTCTTTTCTTACTTAAATTCAAACCATAAAACACAAAGACCACACGAGTTATGATTTAGTGTATCCTACATGAAATTTTGCAGGATTCCAGGAATTAAGGTAATTGCTTTTCCAGAAATTTTCCGGAAACTAAACATAAGAATTCTGTCAGATCAATTCTGACGGTGTCAGCCTTTAAAAGCTGACAGCATCAGGTACTGATTACAGAAAAAGTTTTTAAAATTTAGTTTTTCTGCCGGACTATAAAAATTACTGCATCTTTAATTCCAGGAATCTTCAACACTTTCTTTACACAAGCATTATATCCTTATATAGATTTTGCCGCCGATTTTACGCAAGGTTTGCCTAGATTGTTTTCTCAGGTTTAACAGGTTACATTGGACAAGAAGATGAACATGGAATCAAGTTCATGACATCAAGCTTTTGGCGTCGCTTTGATCTTGGAGCTTTTACATCATCTTGAAAGAATATCTAACCATGTTACCACACGATCCACATCAAATGAATTAGGGGAGTATTTGTTTCATCCTTTCGTTTTCTCTACTTTTACATCTTTTATGTGAACATTGGGGACAATGTTCGGTTTAAGTGTAAGGGGGTAAATGAAGACACCTTAGAAAATGCTATTACGCTTGATTTTTGTTTTGTTTAATGGTAGATGTGTAATAAAACTGAGAGAAATATTTTTTAGGGCAATTTTAGCGCCAAATTTAAAAAAATTTACAACATATAGAAGTGAAACTTTAGGCATAATAAGCGTCTCATGGATAGGAGTTGTATTACTAGCACAAAAACCGTACCACTCGAAAATTTCCACCCCAAATATGTGAGGTTCACCCCTAGAATTGGTAGGAAAAGCATTCATTGTTGGTGCTTGTATGTGTACCGGTAGTTTATAGATTCTAGAACTTGCGTTAGTGACCATCCCAAATCCACAAGTGAGACTACATTCTTGCAGTTAGATATACTACATGATAAGAGGCATTAGGATAACCCATGTTTTACACCCGTATTATAANAGGAATTAAGGTAATTGTTTTTCCAGAAAGTTTCCAGAAACTAAACATAATAATTCTGTCAGATCAATTCTGACGGCGTCAGCCTTTAAAAGCTGACGGCGTCAGGTACTGATTCCAAAAAAAGTTTTTAAAATTTAGTTTTTCTGCCGGATTATAAAAATTACTGCATCTTTAATTCTAGGAATCTGCAAAACTTTCATTCCACAAGCATTATATCCTTATATAGATTTTGCCGCCAATTTTACGCAAGGTTTGCCTAGATTGTTTTCTCAGGTTTAACAGGTTACATTGGACAAGAAGATGAACATCGAATCAAGTTCATGACATCAAGCTTTTGGCATCGCGTTGATCTTGGAGCTTTTACATCATCTTGGAAGAAGATCTAACCATGTTACCACACGATCCACATCAAACGAATCAGGGGAGTATTTGTTTCATTCTTTCATTTTCTCTACTTTTACATCTTTTATGTGAACATTGGGGACAATGTTCGGTTTAAGTGTAAGGGGGTAAATGAAGACACCTTAAAAAATGCTATTATGCTTGATTTTTGTTTTGTTTAATGGTAGATGTGTAATAAAACTGAGAGAAATATTTGTTAGGGCAATTTTAGCGCCAAATTTAAATTTTTTTACAACTTATAGGAGTGAAACTTTAGGCATAATAAGCGTCTCATGGATAGGAGTTGTATTACTAGCACAAAAAACCGTACCACTCAAAAATTTCCACCCCAAATATGTGAGGTTCACCCCTAGAATTGGTAGGAAAAGCATTCATTGTTGGTGCTTGTGTGTGTACCGGTAGTTTATATATTCTAGAACTTGCGTTAGTGACCATCCCAAATCCACAAGTGAGACTACATTCGTGCAGTTAGATTTACTACATGATAAGAGGCATTAGGATAACCCATGTTTTACACCCGTATTATAATTACATTGACTTCATTGGTCAAGTAATTCTCCCACACCTTAGCGATGTACTCATTTTTAGTACACGATACTCCTAGTACACCCCTCAGAGCCTATCTTTTCGTTTCTAACTTTAAGCATCTTACTTAAAGGAAGAATTTGTTTACAATCCACCACCAAATGTACACCCAAATCGCCTTAGCCTACCTTGTATGCACTCATCTTTAGTGCATTATTGTGACAACATTTGTTTAAACCCTTAGTTAATTGTCTTATTGATTACATGGTTGCTAAGTCGAGTCATATCCTTGTACATATTGTTTTGGAGCGATTGGGACTCATGGATAAAGTACTAATGTAATGGAGTAATGGGGAAGAAGTCAATTATTACCCCCATATGTGCGTTAATATTTTAAAGTACTCCAAGCTTTTCAATTATCTTAATTCGAGTCATTAGAATAGTTGATTGTAAAGTATGTAAAAGTTCAAGTGTAAGGGGAGAACCGAGGCCCCTATGATGTATTATTTTGGATGGTAGGGTAAGAGTGTATGAAAAAAAAATCGAAAAAACAAGAAAAACGAAAAAAAAATTGAAAAAAGAAAAGTAGAAAAAACATACGGACTACCATCCTGTTCATTTTATCTTTACTTATGTTTTTGTTATTTTCTTTTTAGCTTAAGCCGAGTCGAGTCTTGGCTTAGCAACGCCACCTTGTGCATGTATTTGATCAAGATAATTAACTCGCCACCACTAAAAATACCCTTTATTCCAACAAAACCGTGTTTATCATATCCCTACACCTAACGTTACAACCCTTGAAAAGCCCTCTTTGATAGTTTATCTTAGGTGGTTACGCCTAGTGGAGGAGGTTTTTGATCCTTTCCCAAGCCTATGGTAATCTATTTGCTATGACAGGTAGTGAGTGATATTTTTCCATTTCCATTTAGTTATATAGGTTTATAACACCCGAGAAATGAGAGTATCCAAACACTATTTGTGAGGTGCTAGTGTATTATTTTCGTGCTTGTTATGACTAGGGTAGAATAACTATTTGTTGTAATTACTTTTATATTAGTGTTAAATGACCCCTAGCTCATATTTTGATTGGAATAAAAGCGCATTTGCTTGAGGACAAGCAAATCTCAAGTGTAAGGGTATTTGATGAGGCGAAAACTGTTACGCTTTTAGGGGGTCATTTAAGCCCTAATCCGTAATTATTTGATCAAATATTGCCTTAAATCGTTCCTTTTGTCATTTTAGGTACTTTGGAGAGGAAATTTGGAAAAGTAAGCATTTTAGACGTTTTTGGAGCATAAAAGGGAAGAAAACGACAAAGTCTTAAAACCAAGCTGAAAACAGTACTTGACGGCGTCACTCTCTACGAGGTGACGACGTCACGCTTTGACAAAGAGGTGGATGATTTTTACACTAGATGCCCCAGAAAGATTTTGGAAGAATTACACGTGACGGCATCACGTGTAAATGGGAGTAGGCCGTCACGTTATAGCTTAAAGGGAGACGGCCAAGAGACATTTAAAGGGGGACGGCGTCAAGAATAGTTCTGAGTAATCCGAGAGAGTTTTGGCGGCGAGGTGACGGCGTCACACTCTAAAACGTGACGCCGTCAGATTGTAAAATCTATATATATTTTTCTAATTTTCATTCATGAAGTGTGCAACTTTTGGGAGAACTTTAGGGATAAACCCTAGTTCGTAAAACATTGTATTTTCAGGGGTTTTTCATCCTTGAGACCTTGATGTTCAATTAAAGATAAGTATCCTTTCAAATCAATCAATATGTCTATGTGTTGTTTGATTATATCTTATGCTTGTCTTTACTTTAACATGCTAGGCTAGGTTTTTCTTATGTTTGCTTGGATCTAATGAAACCTAGCTATTGATTACATGGTATTGGTTTGTTTGTGATTGTTGTGGGTGGGTGAAGTCGATGTTAGGCTTAAGAAAACTGGCTAACCTCCTATACGGTAACTTGCTTGAACGTCTTAAGAAACATGAATCGGATGTGTACTACGATTATATGGTTGTATTTAATGCATAAGCGAATTCTAGTGATCCCATGTTAGGAGCTTTAGTCAGCTCGACATAGGAGTGAAGTAGGAGCTTATAGAGTTAGGGAAGATCATACACGGCCCTACGAATGGTTTAAAGGAATACAACCCGTCATCCACACAATTACCACAAACCTATCAACCGGTAAAAGATAGTTAGGGAGTAAGGAAATCTAAGTAAAAACATTTTTCTCCATATAAGTTTCACAACCAATTTACTTTTCTTGTTATTTTATTTTAATTGCAATAGTAGATATTTGGGTTAGTTGACTAGCGACTAATTCCGCCCACTCTTCCAAATACCCGAGATTTTACTTGCTTTTATAAAACATAAAAATACAAAAAGAATCATCCCTCAACCCTTACACCTAAATTAGAGTAGTTTTCAATCCTAACGACACTATTCCCCGAGAGAACGATCAATCCCCCGGTACTTGCCACTTCACTATACTACATCGGTCATGTACACTGCCTGGTGGGGGTTGTAAGCTTCTCAAGATCCCTTGAGAGGTAAAACCTAATTGCGAAGGTTTCAAAACCCACGCATCAAATAACATCAATTAAGCTATGTACTTTCTTCAAATAAAACCTGTCTGGAAGTTTTATTGAACTAGAACTTGTGAAAACCTTTATACAAACTTGAACTAAATTATCTATACTACTTATAATGCATGTTGACACTTCCCTCCTATTAATTTTTTAAGATTTCCTAAAATAGATTTTTAAGTAAATACAAGTTAAAAAACATAATTTACAACTATTTGAAGCACAAATACAAATAAAAACCAATATTCAAAACATACAATTAATACAATATTTAATTCACCCATTCATCAAAAAATACAACATTTAATCAGAATGTACAATCTAATCAAGCTACTAAGTCAAGCAAATATTAAAAAATAAATCAGAGAAACAAACATACAAAATTTTCAATCCAACTCCAAATCAACTACCCTCACCTGCCTGGTTCGAACAAGAACACTAACGAAACAAAAAAATGAAAAGAAAAGAAAAAAACCCATCACCATGTCCGAACCCATCACCGTGGCCGTTGTGTGATCTAAACAGCCTACCACTACATGAACCATGCACAAAATCGGAGAAGAAAAAAAAAGAAAGGGATTTTTGTTTGATTCGTTTTGATTGAAAGAAAGATCAAGGGTGTTTGGCTTATGTGACTGTTGAGAGAAGGATAAAGATGGGGTGTTATGTTTGTATGTGTGTGATTAGGGTTCCACTCGAATAGTGGTTTGTATGTGATGAGGCGAAAAGTATTACGCTTTTAGGGGGTCATTTAAGCCCTAATCCGTAATTATTTGATCAAATATTGCCTTATATCGTTTCTTTTGTCATTTTAGGTACTTTGGAGAAGAAATCTGGAAAAGGAAGCATTTTGAACGTTTTTGGAGCATAAAAGTGAAGAAAATGACAAAGTCTCAAAATATGCTGGAAATAGTACCTGACGGCGTCACACTCTATAAGGTGACGGCGTCACATGTTGACAAAGAGGTGGATATGAAGTTTACACGAGACGCGCCAGAAAGTTTATGTGATTTAACACGTGACGGCGTCACGCTTTGTGACGCCTAGGCCGTCACGTTATAAGTTAAAGAGAGACGACCCAGAAAGATTTAAAGGGTGACGGCGTCAAAAGTGGATCTGAGCAATCCGAGAAGTGTTTTGGCGGCGAGGTGATGGCGTCAAAGGCTACAACGTGACGCCGTCAAGTTGTAAAATCTATATATAGTTTTCTAATTTTCATTCATTAAGGGAGGAACTTTTGGGAGAACTTAGGGATAAACTGTAACACCCCCAAAATCGGGTCCAGTGGAAGCATACATGCATTGGGGTGCTACTATATTGGTATCACAACACAAGGAACAAAGAACGGTTTTAACTCAACCGTTAAGAATAAATTTCATAGTCAAAAGTATTTTGTTTACATCTTTCAAAAATAGTGCGGAAATATAGGCCCATAAGAGGATTTAAGCGGTCCCAAATAATTATCAGAGTCATCTATGACCATGCCATGCCATGCCAAAGCCTTCAACCATTAAGAATCGCCTTAAACCTGAAAATACATGCTAAAAAGTGTCAACACAAGGTTGGTGAGTTCATAGGTTTGTATAACTAACAATGTAGAGTAAAAGTATGTGAGTTCATTAATGAGTTTTGTGACCATGGTGTGGCTCACAATATCATGAAAATAATGTTTACCTTACAGTAAAAATTTGAATTGTGGACCATGAGCAGAGTGTGTGATCATTACAATGAATATAATGTCACATAGAAAAATAGTCTGTTACACTAGCACTAAGTTCATGCAACCGAAGCTAGACAGTTCAGTGCGCTACTTTGTAGCACATAATAATAATAGGGGCCCATAGCGAGTGTTTAACCCAATACACTCGTAATCCGACTTGGTATACGCCCGCATTGACCCGTCTGGCCAACCGAACGGGGGGAGTAACCCCTTATAGATCTATTTATATCAATCGCGCTTCCCAGTAGGAACTAACGGTTCATGAAGGTGGGCATAACAGTGGGTTCAGGGGCTTAGGCTAACTACGCAATAGTTTTGAGAAAATAAGGTGTTGTTTGTGGTCCATAATTTGTTTTGCATGTTTCTCACATATATGATGTAAACACTTGTGTTCGTGAGAAAATAATCGAGTATGCAACACTATACACATAAATGCATATGAATAATCAATCAGTATTGTAGCAAAGCAGTAGTGTTTGAGTAAACCATCATGCATTCAAATAAAATAAGCATTGAGTTTAGCTAAAAACGAGCATGTATTCTCCCCCAAAACAGTTATGAAACAAGTAAAAGTAGGGGGTATGAACTCACCTCAGCAACTAGCATTCTTATAGTGAAAAGTATCGAGTAGTGATAGCGAGCGGCACCGCCACGCGACCTAAATTAGTACGTCAAGTTTAGTTCACAGTTTCAGTTTAAGGCTCAACCAGGTTTAACTAAGTTTAAAAGTTTTAAAGTGTTTGTGTCGTTGTTGCTTGTGTGGTAGCGTTTAAGTTCGAAAAACAATTTTCTAAGTGTGTGTAAGTATTGGCTCATGGAAGTGTATAAGTGCATACGTAGACAATGAAATATCGAAGATAAATAAACCTTTGGTTTGACAATAGCCGAAAGATGAAGTACGGAAAGTATTTATAATAATTATTAGACGTAAACGGTTCATGTGCGTAACATGGATGATGGTATATATATTTACTATGTGAACATATATGTATACATTTTCATGTCACCCTTATTAGTTAAAATAAAAACATTCAAGTACTATCTTAATTTGAATATATTTGTAACTAGAAGCTTCGATGTAAGTTATGATATGAAGTTGCTATTTGTTATTACAAAAACATGATAAGCTATATATTTATTTTATCAAGTTAAGTACTCAAATTAGTAATTAAAAGTAAATATTTACGAGTTCATGTTTTTAATAGCTAGAAGTATAAGATCTTTCCATTTAAGTTATGCAAAAATATCGATTTATAGTTTGTGTAAAACTCATTTTATCTAAACAAATAGGTTTCCAAATTTTGTTAAGTATTTACATTTTTACTATTTGTTTTTGTGACCTGTGTGTTCGATATAAGACGAGACGTGTCATGAAGTGGAGGCGGTCGAGTAAAAGTTAACGAGCCGTGTGCATAATGTATGTCAAGAGGTGGCGTCGTGTGTGACGAGTCGACACCAGAAGGAAACAAGTCGAGGCATAACTCGAGTCGACACGAAAAACCAAACACACCCATATGCCTGTTAAGGCGGAGTGGGCTCAGGCACAAGACTATCTCAACATAGTTTAACCCAAATACTTTAATACTGATTCAAAATGTCTTTTACTGGTTTGGTATCATGCCTTAACAATAAATGAAAGGTTCATGTGATTGCCATTTGTATGTAAAGAGAATGAGAAGAACATGGTTTAACACAACTAAATACAACCCCCACTGTTGGTTTTACCCAACAGTGTTTCGACTCAAATCAAAGTCAAACACAAACTATTTTTGCAAGTTTTCATTTAAGTTCATTTTTAACTCACTCTATAGGATAAAACTATAAATGGTGACACATAAATAAAACTACTCTACTGTGGGTTCGACTACAAAACTAACAAACCAAACTTAGTCTACTGTCGTAAATCTGTGGCCAAAAGTTCAAGTAGCAAACCAAAAGCTCACCACTGTGGCTCTACAAAGTGGGTTTCGACCCGCGACAAAGCTAATATAACCCAACTTGAAACACAATAAGTCACATGTTATAAATCAAAAACTTTTGAAACAACTTGACCAAGATAAGAAAACATCAAATTCTTCTACTGTGGTTCGAACCACAGTAGGTTCGACTTAGATCACAACCAAGTGCAAACCAAAATTGACCAAATTAAGCTAATGGATATTATAAGCAACAAGGTTTAAGCACTTTCACCCATGAGCCAATCCTATGTTCTAGTTGTGAGCTGAGGTTGTTTGTTTACGCCACACATTAACAACAACAACAACAAAGACAAAAAATATAAATCATTCACAGAACAAAGATTTAAACGGATTGACATCCAAAAATAAAATTAGCATCACAACAGATACAACTTAATTCGGAAGTTTCATTGATAAATAAAGTTCAGATTTGATAACCAACAAAAACTCACAGAAACATAACATATACGAACTAAACATTCAAAACAAGGTTTTAAGATTCTTACAATACTTTGAAGAGAGATTGATGACAAGAATTCCAAGCTCGAGTCCAAGCAGCAACCACACCAAGGAAAGATATGTGGTGCCCCTTTGGATCGGCTGGGGATAAAAAGAAGAAAATTAAGAAAACCTTGACCAAACTTTTAGGTTTCGATCTTTGATGAAAACCAAAAATAGTTATTTTCAATCTCTTTTTGTTTCTTCATATTTCATCTCGTGACTTCGACTTGGGATGGAGAGAAAGCAAATAGTACACCGCCGACTCCTTTGCGTGAAAGGCTCCTCGTTGGGGCGATACTCGAGGGGCAATAGCAGTTCACACTTGATTTATGATTCATAGATTTAAGGTTTGATAGATCAAATTTCTTTTTGGGGAGAGGGAAAAAGAGAGGCGTGGATCTGTGTTGTCTTGGGAAGAAGAGAGAATAACGTGTATGTGTGGGAGGTTGGATTGATAACGTTTATCTTTAACTTTTTTTTATATATATAAAATTTAAATTACTTTTATTTAAGCGTGAGGGAGTATTTATAGGTAATAGATTGTTGTAACAAAAGTTGTATTTAATAACAAGAGAGGGTTGTGTATACCCCGTTTCTTGTTGATCTCCGGTATAAACGGGGTATTCTTAGTTCGGTGTGAATGTGAGAATAAAATTTTCTGAGAGCGGTTTTATAAAAGTATTAAAGAAACATATTTATCGACTCAGTTTATTAATTATTACTTTGTTGCCGTTACTAAAGTCCGTGTCGGTACGCGTGCGGTGTCAATTTTCAGGAAAAACGAGCTATCTTCTCGTTTTTAAATTTTAATCATTGGTAAACATGAGAGAATAAATATTTCACATTATCTGATAAATCCAAATTAGTCCACTATAATAGTACGAAAAATTACGGGTGGTTACATAAACCCTAGCTCGAATTTTACGTACATGCCCCCATGAATGGTATTAAGGAATACAACCCGTCATCCACGCAATTGTAACAAACTAATTACCGGTAAAAGATAGCTAGGGAGTAGTGAAACCTAAGTAAACATGTTTTTCTCCATATAAGGTTTTCTCACATTTATTTTCTTGTCCTTTTATTTTTCTTGCATTTGTAGTTAATTGGGTTAGTTGACTAGCAACTAATTCCGCCCACTCCTTCAAAACCGAGATTTTACTTGCTTTCAAAAATTATAAAATACAAAAAGAATCATCCCTCACCCTTAGACCTAATTAGAGTAGTTTTCAATCCTAACGAACACTATTCCCTAAGTAGAACGATCAAACCTCCGGTACTTGCCACTACACTATACTACATCGGACATGTACACTGCCTGGTGGGGACTGCAAGCTTCTCAAGATCCCTTGAGAGGTAAAACCTTTTGCGTAGACCGCAATCCACGCATCAAGTTTTTGGCGCCGCTGCCGGGGAATAGTTTTTGTTTAGGTTGAATTTTATTTTTATTAGGTCTTCTCATTAGATTCCTTTCTAGTGAGATTTTTATTTTGTTTTTATAGGTTTTCTTTAGTCTATCTTTTTTCTTCGTTTCTTTGTTCGTAACCATTACCATTCGCCATCATGGAAGGTGGTAATATCCTTGATCCCAACAACCCACCATAACCAAACCAACCTCCTAGATCCCGCACTTTAGGAGAGTACTCCCGTCCTAGCCACCAAGGCTATCTAAACACCATTGAGCTCACTCAAGGAGCCAATGTGTCTCCCTTGCGATCCGACACCATCCGGTTGGTGCAAAGCGGATGTGCATTCCATGGAGTTCGTTCCGAAGATCCAAATCAACATCTCAAGGACTTTCTTAAAATTGTAGATTCCATAGACCTTGATGTTAATACTCGAGAGACAACCCGACTGCGTCTCTTCCAATTCTCTCTGCGAGACCAAGCTAGTCTGTGGCTAGAGCGTCTACCCGCAGGATCCATCACCTCTTGGGATGATCTCACCTCTCGCTTCCTTGCTCAATTCTTCCCACCGGGGAGAACCACAAAGCTAAGGAATGAAATCTTGATGTTCCAACAACGTCAAGGCGAAACCCTCTACGAGGCATGGACTCGATTCAAGGACTCACTCCAAAAAGTCCCTCACCATGGCATAGATCTTTGGCTCCAAGTCCAAATTTTCTATAACCATATCAATCTCTCCACAAGGCAAACCATTGACCAAGCGGCCGGTGGTAAGCTACGTGATCTAAGTGCGGAACAATCATGGGAACTCATAGAAGAGCTTGCTCTCTATGACAACGAAAGTTGGAATGATCCCCATGATTTGAATAAAACGGTCAAGGCAATATCTTTGCCTTCGAATAATTCAAGCACTCCCGACCGTAGGATCATGGAACTCGAGGACCAAGTCAAGTTTCTTATGAATTCCTATGAAGCTCCTAAACCTTCAAGCCAAGTGAACAAAATCACTTCTTCATGTGAATATTTTAGTGGTCCCCACGACACTCTTGATTGCATGGAACTCCCCGAACAAGCTTTTGCGGACTACGCATCCTCGCGTACCGACGGAGCGGGAGAAAAGTGGTACACTTTCAAACCCAAGCAAAACCCTTACGAAGATTCCTACAACCCCTCTTGGAAAAATTACCCAAACTTTAGGTGGAAGCAAAACCAAAACACACCCCAAAACAATTCTTCCAATCCACCTAATCGTTTCCAATCAAACGGTTTAAACTCGAACCGTACTTTCAACAACAATCCTTCTAACAACTATGGTAGTACCAACAATCTTGAAGGATTGATGTCCAATTTTATGGCATCTCAAGAAGCTCGTATAGCGAAGTTTGAATCCGAATTCAATCAACAACAAACGGAGATGACTAATAAAATTGACAACTTGTTGAAAGCCCTCACCAACCAAGTGTTGACACCACCAAATAAGGACGCTAGAAGCACAAATAGCGGAACCCAAATTAAGGACCCCTCATCATCCAAACACGTCCACTTTGTCAACGTTGTCACTATTAAGCCAATCGATAAGGATAAGGAAGAAGATGATAGGAATATGATTGGGGTTGATAGTGAATCTAAGAATGAAGTTGAGGAGGATAAGAAAAAGGAAGTAGAAGAAGTAGAGAATGTAGAGGACTACTTTGATAGGTTACCCACTAAGGAAGAACGTGCATACCATAAGGATTTATTCGATGACCCCGAGACACCATACTTCCTAGGTTTACCAATCATCAAAGCGGGCGACCCATCCAATATAAATATACCACGCAACATTGGGCATGTGCATGTGTGGAAAGCCTACATCGACCCTAAATCTCCCATAAACATCATGACTAGGATCCACTACAATTGGATAATGAAAAAGTAACTTGGACCTAGGATATTTCCCAACACGGGTTGGATAAGTAACTTCGTGGGAAGAGTTAAGGGATTGCACGTTTTTGTAGGAAACTTCACATATGTTACCGACTTTGTGATTGTAGAAGATATTTGTCCGGTAATAGATAGTTGCCTAACTCAAGTAGTGTTTGGAAAGCCGTTTGTTGTGGCCTCTAAAATGAATTATGACCCGTCTCTAGGGATAGTTAGATTCAAGGATGAGACCGATGAGATAGCCTAACAAATGCCATATAAGATTGAGCAATTCCGGCTTTTATCAAACATCGAGAAGGAGCATAAGCAAGCGGTCTACTATAGGAATGATGAGGATAGACATAGAGGAGTAGACTATGTTATGAGTAGAATATTTGGTTTCTACAAAGAATGCTTGCAACTAGGTCCGGAATACAAAACTAAGACCGAGGATGACCTAGAAACCGTGACAAACGATGAGGTCACGTGAGGACGTGACTTTGAGTCTAGCTACAAGAATCGTTAATAAAGAAAAGCGCTTCTTAGGAGGCAACCCAAGCTTTATTTGTTTGCTTGTTTATTTGTTTTTATTTGTTTCCGTATGTATGATTTATTTTTATTGTTTATGGTTCATGTTTCAAAATAAATTGTGAAAATGCTTTATTTTGTTTTTAACTTCGTCTTAACTACATATAAAGGTATTTTGCAAAAGATAAGTGTAAGGGAAATCTAAATTCGTTTATAAGAACAAGGTTGAACATGAATCATAACAATATTAAATAAACATACATATTAGTATTTGTTTGAGTCAAATGCTTGTATCGAGTCATAATGAATATTTTGCAGGAATCAGGAATTAAGGCATAGGTTTTTCCGGAAATTTTCCGGGAACGAAATAAAAAATTTCTGTCAGGTCACTCTGACGGCGCCAGGCATTAAAACCTGACGACGTCAGGTGTAAAATTCTGGAAAATTTTGCAAGTTTTGTTTTTCTACTGGAATTGTAAAGTTTCAATTAAACCCGTATTTTATAAACTCCAGGAACCTGAAAATATTCATTCCACAAGCATTATATCTTTACTCGCTTTCTAGGATTTTATTATATACAGATTTTGCCGCCGATTTTACGCGAGGTTTGCTATGATTGTTTTCTTAGGTTTAACAGGTTATATTGGACAAGAATTTGATTTATATTCTGGAAGGGAAGCTTATTACGTTCATTTTCTTGGAGGAGGATCTAACAATGTTACCACATTATCCATACCGAACGAATCAGGGGAGTATTTGTTTTCATTCTTTTACCTTCTTTACTTTTACATCTTTTTATTTGAACATTGGGGACAATGTTCATCTTAAGTGTATGGGGGGTTAAATTATGATACCTTAGAGAATGCAATTACACTTGATTTTCGTTTGTGTAATAGTAGGTGTGTAATAAAACTAAGAGAAATATTTGTTAGGGCGATTTCAGCGCCAAATTTAAATTTTTTTACAACATATAGGAGTAAAACTTTAGTCTTAATAAGCGTCTCATGGATAGGAGTTGTATGACTAGCACAAAAAACTGTACCACTCAAAAATTTTCCCCCAAATATGTGAGGTTCGCCCCTAGATTTGTTAGGAAAAGCATTTATTATTAGTACTTGTGAGTGTACCGGTAGTATTTAGATTCTAGAACTTGCGTTAGTGATTCATCCCGAGACCGCTAGTGAGACTACATTCGCGTAGTTAGGATCTACTACATGATAAGAGGCATTAGGATAACCCTTGTTTTACACCAGTATTATAATTACATTGGCTTCATTGGTCAAGTAATTTTCCCACACCTTTACGATGTACTCATTTTTAGTACACGATACCCCTAGTACACTCCTCCGAGCCTATCTTTTTCGTTTCTAACTTTAAGCATTTTACTTAAAGGAAGAATTTGTTTACAATCCACCCCCAAATGTACACCCAAATCGCCTTAGCCTACCTTGTATGCACTCATCTTTAGTGCATTATTGTGACAACATTTATTTAAACCCTTAGTTAATTATCTAACTAATTAAATGGTTGCTAAGTCGAGTCATATCTTGTACATAAGTTTTGGGACGATTGGGACTCATGGGTAAAGTACTAGTGTTATGGAGTAATGGGAAAGAACATCAATTATTACCCCCATGTATGCGTAAATATTTTAAAGTACTCCAAGTGTTTCGATTATCTTGATCCGAGTCATTAGATTAGTTATTTGTAAAGTATGTAAAAGTTCAAGTGTAAAGGGAGAACCGAGCCCCCTTGATGAATTATTTTGGATGGTAGGGCAAGAGTGTATGTAAAAAAAAAAAAAAAAAAAAAANATACGGACTACCATCCCATTTCTTTTTATGTTTATTTTAAGTTTTTGTTATTTTTGTTTTATTAGCTTAAGTCGAGTCGAGTCTTGGTTTAGCAACGCCACATTGTACATGTAATTTACTAAGATGATTAACTCGCCACGAGTAAAGATTGCCTTTATCCAACAAAACCGTGTTTATCATATCCCTACACCCAATGTTACAACCCTTTAAAAGACCTCTTTGATAGTTTATCTTAGGTGCTTACGCCAAAGTGGTGGAGGTTTTTGATCTTTTCCCAAGCCTATGGTAATCTATGTGCTATGACAGGTAGTGAGTGATATTTTTCCATTTCCATTTGTGATATATACTTTTATAACACCCGAGATATGTGAGTATCCAAACACTATTTGTGAGGTGCTAGTGTATAATTTCCATGCTTATTTTGATTGAAGTTGAACGATCATTTGTTGTAATTACTTTTATATTAGTGTTAAATGACCCCTAGCTTATATTTTGATTAGAATAAAAGCGCATTTGCTTGAGGACAAGCAAATCTCAAGTGTAAGGGTATTTGATGAGGCGAAAAGTGTTACGCTTTTAGGGGCTCATTTAAGCCCTAATCCGTAATTATTTGATCAAATATTGCCTTAAATCGTTCATTTTGTCATTTTAGGTACTTTGGAGAAGAAATCTGGAAAATGAAGCATTTTGGACGTTTTTGGAGCATAAAGTGAAAAAAATGACAAAGTCTCAAAATATGCTGGAAATAGTACCTGACGGCGTCACACTCTATAAGGTGACGGCGTCACATGTTGACAAAGAGGTGGATATGAAGTTTACACGAGACGCGCCAGAAAGTTTATGTGATTTAACACGTGACGGCGTCACGCTTTGTGACGCCTAGGCCATCACGTTATAAGTTAAAGAGAGACGGCCCAGAAAGATTTAAAGGGTGACGGCGTCAGAAGTGGATCTGAGCAATCCGAGAAGTGTTTTGGCGGCGAGGTGACGGCGTCAAAGGCTACAACGTGACGCCGTCAAGTTGTAAAATCTATATATAGTTTTCTAATTTTCATTCATTAAGGGAGGAACTTTTGGGAGAACTTAGGGATAAACCCTAGCTCGAATTTTACTGTATTTTCAAGGGTTTTTCACCCTTGTATCATCCATGCTTAATTAAAGATAAGTCTTCCATTAATCATTCAATATGTCGATGTGTTGTTTGATTCTATCTTATGTTTGTCTTTACATTAACATGCTAGGCTAGGTTTATTTGTGTTTGCTTAGATGTAATGAAACCTAGCTATTGATTATTGGTTGATAGTTAGTTATTAATTGTTGTGGATGAATGATTTCAATGTTAGGCTTAAGAAAACTGGCTAACTTCCAATTGGTAACTTATTTGAACGTCTTAGGAAACATGAATCGGATGTGTACTACGATTTAATTAGTTGTGTTTAACGCATAAGTGACTATTAATGAGGCCATGGTTAGGATACTAAACGTGTCGCCATAGAAAGAGGTAGGAGCTTATAGAGTTGGGGAATGACGTACATGCCCCCACGAATGGTATTAAGGAATACAACCCGTCATCCACGCAATTGTAACAAACTAATTAACCGGTAAAAGATAGCTAGGGAGTAGTGAAACCTAAGTAAACACGTTTTTCTCCATATAAGGTTTTCCCACATTTATTTTCTTGTCATTTTATTTTTCTTGCATTTGTAGTTAATTGGGTTAGTTGACTAGCAACTAATTCCGCCCACTCCTTCAAAACCGAGATTTTACTTGCTTTCAAAAATTATAAAAATACAAAAAGAATCATCCCTCACCCTTAGACCTAATTAGAGTAGCTTTAAATCCTAACGAACACTATTCTCCAAGTAGAACGATCAATCCCCCGGTACTTGCCACTACACTATACTACATCGGTCAGGTACACTGCCTGGTGGGGATTGCAAGCTTCTCAAGATCACTTGAGAAGTAAAACCTTTTGCGTAGGCCGCAATCCACGCATCAGTATGTGTCTATGTGTTGGGCTTTTTGCATAAGAGGTGTTATTTAACTTGGGTCATCTGAAACTTTTTTGGTGTTATAAAATTGGGCTGCAATTTGCTAGGCGAAATGTATTTTAAATTTTGTGCTTGGCCGAATTTTTTAAAGGATCTATGGTTGAACGGGCTGAAAATTTGCCTTTATTTGGACGAAGGTTAGACTCTGAAAATATTTAAAAAAGAACAAAAACTAATTTCTTTCATTCTTTCTCTCATTCGGTTTAAATGTAATAAGTTGATAAGCTTTTGTTGTACAAGTCCTTTTTAATATGTGGTTAGTTTATTTGTTAGAAAAAAAAATCATGTAACCGAACAATATTTGCTCGCCACAAAATATAGACACAGGATACCTGCCGCCGTATCGCGCGGGTACCCTGCTAGTACGTTTAAAAGCAGTAAATTATTATTGTTGGTCATAATTTCAATGTCAAATATTAATTTAATGGCTTTCATATGTGCAACTCAAAGAATATCTGACATAACCAACTTAAAGGTCAATGATATCTTCAAATACAATGTTATGATCTTCTTAAAATTGTTAAAATCTCACCCTAATCTCCAATTAAAAGTCAACAACAGATTATCAGTAAGTTAGATGTCAATATATATATGGATGTTGTTGACTTTGCGTAATTGTATATACATTGTCACAATTTAAATGATTGGAGTAAGAAATTATAGTATTGAAAGTTTGAATCTCATAGTTTTGGATAAAGGAGGACTCGGGAGGTGGATAATTTATTGTCGTTTTGATACTTAACTGTAGGTAAAGTTTGTTGAGTCTATTAAGAAATGAAACGATCTTACAGTTTCAATAACTCGTGCTATAAACAGATATTCGTTCATGAGCTTTAATGTCGTGATCTGTGATGTATTATGTTTATATAATGTTATGGCTAATCCAGTGATATTCGTTAGTATTAGAAAATGTAGATTACCAATGATATCTTACAAAGTCGTTATTGTATATTTTTTTCAATCACTATAAGAAGATTAAATAGACTTTTAGTGACCGTAGTTATAATGACACAAAAAAGTGTTACTACATTTAACTTTTAGTGACAGTTTTAAAGGTATAGGCGGTCAAATTTTTGCGATTAAGGCCACTTTTGTGAAAAACTTTGTCATGAAGACAAAAAATTTATCGTTACACTTTTTTTATGTCATTATAATTAAACTTTTACCTATTTCATTTTCACTTACACTTTTTAAGTGTAAAAAAAACACTCAAAAAATCAAGTGACATTTTTTTCTAACTTTTGTTGACATTTCTATACTTTTTGCGACTATTTTTGACTTTTTTAATGACACTTTTTATTGTGTCACTAGGATTTTTTTTTTTTTTCTTTTTTTTTTTTTTTTTTTTTTTTTGTAGAGATTATTAGACAAGTGGCTTTATGTGACAAAAAAACCGAATAAGTGTAAACAAGTTTGGCATATATTCTGCTTCTAGGGGGATTATCACTCCTCAAAGTGTCTTACCTTTAAGAATTAAGACAGATTGGTTCCACACTATTTGTATTAGGATTGATTTATGTATTCGGCACCTTGTTCGTCGTAGTACCTTTGTCTCCAGATTTAATTCATAGGATATACCTTACTTATAACACAAGCTATAAGCTATATCATCCAGACAACAATTTTTGACCGTCGAATATTTAGTGTGCACTTATCTTCCCTCTAAGAATTTGTTTGTCAGTTCAAACCGTTGTGTGTTTCTTGTCCCCATCCTTGTTTATAAAGTTTAATTGAACTATCATAGACCTCGCTGGCTTCCTCGATGAGCGTTTAAGGCTGACATTCAGAAGGCTTATGACACGGTTAATCGGCGATTTCTAGAGACTATTCTGAGTGGGTTTGGATTCCACACTAAGATGGTCTCTTGGATTATGGCATGTGTTACGAGTGTTTCCTACTCCATTTGTATCAATAGCGTCATATACTGTTGGTTTAGAGGTAAACACAGGTTGAGGCAAGGTATGCCCCCTTACCTTTTCACTTTAGTTATTGAAATTCTAACATTATTATTGCAGTGCAGGGTCCAAGATATGGATGGTTTTCAATACCATATTCTTTGTGAAAGGCGAAAGATTGTTAATCTTTGCTTTGGCGATTTATTTCTGTTTACTCATGGTGATGTGTTATCGGCTAGTGTTGTTATGGAAGCTTTAAATGAGTTCAAAAATTACTCGGGACTGGTTCCTAGTATACAGAAGAGCATGGCATATTTTTGTTACATTCCAAATCAGGTTCGGACATCTATTCTTAGTTCTTTGCATTTTGAAGAGGGTACGCATCCTATTAAGGATTTAGGTGTGCCTCTTATATCCTCTTGTCTATACTATCGGGACTGTAAAGAGCTTGTGGAAAAACTGCAAATTCGTATTGTTGATTAGACGAATAGATTTCTGTCATTTGCGGGTCGTTTACAGCTGATTATGTCTGTTCTGTCTTCTATGCATATTTATTGGGCTTCTGTGTTTATTCTTCCCTTCCGGATTGTCCATGACCTTGAGCAGTTAATGAGAGGTTTCGTATGGTGTCAAGGTGATATGAAAAAGGGTAAGGCGAAAGTTGCATGGGATGATATTTGTAGACTAGAATACGAAGGGGGCCTTGAGATACGTAGTATCGAGGATTTTAATGTTGCTCTTATGATTAAGCATATTTGGAGTATATTGACGCATAAGGAGTCATTGTGGGTTAAATGGGTCCATTCTTATAAACATAATGGTCGAAGCTTTTGAGATGTTCCATATTCTGGAGATGCAAGTTGGGGCTGGAGGAAGCTACTCCAAATTCGAAGCACTATCAGGTCTTATTTTTGGTTTAATGTTCGCAATGGTAAGTTAGCCTCTGTTTGGTTCGATAATTAGTGTGCCCATAGTCCTATTGTGCGATTACTTTCGTTTAGAGAAATCAATCGATCTGGGTTCACGTTAAATGATTCAGTTGTTCATTTAATTCATAATAGGGAATGGAGATGGCCGATTGAATGGTTATCTAGGTACTCGGTTTTGGCTCAAATCCAAGTTCCGAATCTAAGTGAGGGATAGATGATGAGCATCTGTGGCAAAATCGTGATGTGAAGCCATTCTCGATTACTTGTGTGTGGGATTCGATTAGATTGAGAGGAGATATTGTTCCATGGTTTCATGTCGTGTGGTTTTCGAATTGCAACCCTAAGCACTCATTTCTCTTTTGGCTTGTTATTAATCATAAGTTGAAGACACAAGTTCAATTGACGCAATGGGATGTTCGTATCGAGATTGACTTAAACCTGCTTCGATTCCCTTTTGTGATAATGAACTTAACTCTCATTCTCACTTGTTTTTGAGTGCCCGTTCTCTTTATAGGTTTGGCTGAAAGTTCGTACTTTTATAGGCATGGATGATATCCCTCCTCGGTTGGAATTTGTTGTTATGTATCTTATCCATTCTTTGAAAGGGTGGTATGCTCGTAGTATCGCTATCAATCTCTTTGTTGCAGCTACTTGTTATCATATATGGCATGAGAGAAATTCAAGGCTTTTCAAGAAGAAATTGAAGACATTTGACCAGATTTTTGATGATATTATGACCAATGTGAGGCCGAAGATTCCTACATTTCGTTTCAAGAAGGATAATGGTCGTGTTCGTCAAATGGTGGCTACTTGGAAGCTGCTGAGTTACTAGTGGGGTAATGATCCCACGTGTTTGTTAGCTGTCTAGTTGATTATCATGGACATGGACCTAGTTACTTGGATATGTATGATATGGGAGTTCCAATGGAAAGATGTACTCTTTTTTCCATCACCAAGGTTTTTCCCACTGGGTATTACTTGGGAATGTTTTTTAAAGAGACATTCTTTATTGGTTACCTTATGCTCCCTTGATGACGTTGCTGGATTGGCATGGATGTTGTGTCAAGAGTTCTTTTTATTTTTGTCTCTATTTATTGGTTATGTAATTTGTAGCTAGAGTAGTTTGTGTTTATGACATTTCATAACACTGTCTTATAGGCATTAATCAAGCTCCGCTTGAGGTTAACTTGGTGCTTCTGCCACATTCCATATGTACTTAACCTTTTGTTTTTGATTAATATATTTGTTCATTGGTTTATACATTTCTCATTATACCGAAGGGTGTGTCATAATAAAAAAGTTTGTCCGTTAGTGACACAATAAAAGTGTCATTAAAAGTCAAAAACTTCACAAAATGTATAAAAATGTCAACAAAGTTAGAAAATGATGCTTGGCTAATAGAATAGGGGCTGAGAAACTCTTGATTGTTGTCTACTTTGTCACTTGATTTTTTAGGTATTTTTGTTACATTTAAGAAGGGAAACTAAAAGTGAAGTAGGTAAAAGTCTTGCTATAATTAGAAAAATAAAATGTAAGGATAAATTTTTTGCCTTTCATGACACGTATTTTCACAAAAAAATGTCATTAAATCTCAATGTTTTGCATAATTTTGAAAAGTGTCACTAAATTGGTGACACTTGTGTCATTATCCACAATCACTAAAAGTCTATTTTCTTGTGCGTGTGTTATCTTAGCCAAGCCCCTCTCTTCATATTTTGTCACTCCATTTTCGGGGCAACCATCATATGTGTAGCTCCGTTGGTTCCAGAGGGAAGGACCTTGCCAAATGCCAATACAATAACGTTCTAGTATGCAAAAATACTCTCCTTATTTCCGTTATTAGGAAATTTGAAAACTTTTTTTTTTGTCAATGATTGAGTGGCTTTGTTAAACGTATAGTTTAATAATATATAAGGTAATAATTCAGGCCTTAAAGCAGGGCTTGAACAAAACCCTATACCAAATGCCCAAATCGAAGCAAATGCGGTAAAAAAAATCCGTACCATCAAATTTGGTGAGTCAATTTTCATTGGACTAATTAGGAATACGGGCTGATATCAAAGTTAGGGCCCGTTTGGTTTGTAGATGAGTTTCGGATTTGGATTTGGATTTGAATTTGAATTTGCTGTATGTTTATGAGATAAAAAATTATTATAAAATTGAGATAGTGAAAATATATAATATTTAAAAATTTTGTTGTTTTGTGAATTGGATAAGTGTAAAAATAAATCTTTAGTTTAAAAATAATAAAATGAACTAAAAAAACAAAAGTTGTAGCTAGTGATTAAAATGGCCCTACAAGAATTTCTATACCCATGTGAGGTAGGATTTATACGATGCTTATTATTTACTGTCAGACCTTGTGTCAATAAAGTGAAAAAGAAAACAAACAATTGATTTGTTTAAACTTTCAGTCCAAACCCACTCAAAGCCGGTTACCAAACGGGCCCTTAGTACCTCGTTCACCCCAAAATAAATAGTCCCATTTAGGGGTGTTCATCAGTTCGGTTCTCGGTTAATCGGTTTATTCGGTTCGGGTTGTTCGGTTAAAAAAATTTTTTGGGTCATAACCGAAAACCGAACCGAACCGAAAATATCTATAACCGAACCGAACCGAGAACCGAACCGAAGTTCGGTTCGGTTATGGGTCAAAACCGAAAACCGAAATTTGTACTTGAATTACACTATTTATATATTTTTTTAATTTAATTATATATATATTTTTGGCAAAAAAAAATATTTCAAGCATAAAAAAGTGTTTAATATATTAGTATAAAATTTTAATGGATATTTTTTATATATAAAATAATATAAATATATTAAAATATATATATATTTATATAAATACGGTTTTCGGTTCGGTTTTCGGTTGAGATAGCCAGACCCATATCCAAACCGAAAACCGAATTTTTAATTCGGTTCAGTTCGGTTTTAACAAGTTCGGTTCGGTTATATGTTCGGTTCGGTTTTTTTTCGGTTCGGTTCGTTTCGGTTCGGTTTTCGGTTTATTCGGTTTATTACCCGACCCATGAACACCCCTAGTCCCATTACTATTATTAATTTGTCCAAAATAAATGTCCACTTCCCATATAATTTATCAAGATCATCTTTTTGCCCATAATCACATCCAATCAAAACATTGATTACAAACGATGTATAGTGTTTTTCGATACCCATTTTATGGAATTTCTAACTATACAGATCATGTAACACAAGAGATTCTAACTTCTAACAAATGTATTATACCTGATCATATCGATGATTCAAAAAAATCTTATTTGTACATAAGGTACCTGAAATGAAACTCATATGGGATAACCCGAACGTAGTCTGAAAGTGATTCACTTGTTTTTCTTTCAAGGCACTTCATTGCTACCTTACTGACTTCACTTGGTAATTGAAGACATACCCAGTCAAGAAAATTCTTTGCATCTTCAGCAAAATCAAACATATACCAATCCAACAGTTTTGGTATTGCTAGCAGCTTTTTTGTTGCTGAAATCCCAACTGCAGCCTGTAAGTAATCTCTTTTTGCAACTTCAAGTTCATTTACGACTTCAGGACCAGTATACACTTTTACCTTCAATTTTCAAAATTCAGAATTACACCACAATGTGGCTGAATGGAATATTTTCTTGCAAATTGAGCTATAGTAGGTGTCATGCATAGTGATTTTGTATTGGATCCAAGATTTTCAATTATCGTGTGCACTAATACTATATTCGTTATTCAACAGATGCAGTAAAAGTGTCGATTCTTTAGAAACTTATGCACTACCATTTTTAGAAGACATGTACATGCATTGATAACTTACAGCAGGCGAGGACCAGCTTCCACAAGACAATGCAAACGTTACTAGTGGTTCAGAAAACTCCAACCCGAATACACTTCCTGCAGTTACTTCATCGTCCTTTATATCCTTTGTAAAAGTCTGATGCATTTATAGTATAAAATATGTAACTAATTTGGAAATTTCATAGACCAGAAAAAGAAAAAGACAAAAGAGGGATTTCGCTTACATATTTCATGTGAAAGGGGAGTCGAAGTATGAAATGCTCGATGCTAAATGCATTTAGAAGATGGCCTCCGACATCGATTTCTGCCTGAGATGGAAGGAGAATGATACAATCGTTATACATCATACAGGTGCAATTTCAACCTATTTACTGATGAGGGGGTAATTTAGATTGTGAATTTGTGATTTATTTCAAATGGGTCAAATCAACATATATATAGCTAAAAATAGTACTACTCAAATGGGTCAACCAGATTGAAAGTTGTCTAAAATCTACTTTTAATGCATACAACCTTGTAATTTGTTTTATGAAAAGAGTACATAAAAGTGTTTGCTGGTCAAATTAGCCCAAGCACCCTTCAAATTTTACTAAAAACCAAAATTTGTTTGCCCCAAAACCTTACTCTTCAGACCAGCTTATCGTGTCCCTGCTAATACCTATTTTTCAAATTTAGAAGTGCGAGTGTCAAAACCAAATGAGCCTAGCTCAGATGGCCACGCAATTTGGGGGGAGGTTTTACCCTCCTAGGCAAGGTCTCAAGTTCGAGTCTTGTCTAGGGCGATAGGGGTTTCCTCTCGCGTGCGTAAAGGGAAGGGTGCCATTGCCTTCTGGGCTGGACCCAACCTGGTTGTGTGGGCTCGCTACGCCTTCTGGGCTAGGGGCCATGTAGCCACAAATTGCCGTTCAAAAAAAAGAAGTGCGAGTGTCATTACCTCCTGCATTAGTTGAACAACCTTCTCAGGCGTCTCCGGTATTCCATGTTCAAGAAATGCCTGATAAGTCCATCAAACAAGGTATCGAGATCAGTTTAAACTCATATAGATAACCAATAAGCTAACACAAGTTAGACATCAAATATTTCTAATACATTCATCATGCAAGAATTATAGATATTTATCCAGAAAGCAAGCTTTTCTTGATGTGTGAGGCTTGTTAAATTGACCAGTGCAAGTTTCCCAAGTAGTATCCTGAAAAATCACAAAACAACATCATCATCATAGAATCAAAATAAAAGCAGAACAGGAAGATGGGGTTGAACCCTAATAATCTGATATTGATAATAAAAAAAGGGTTAACGTTTGTTTACATATTCCTATTCTATATATACAAGGTGAATCGGTACATCTCATGAAAGGGTATGCCGATTCCTTAAAAGTAATTGATATAATGTTTCTAAATAACTAACTAACTGCCGATGTTTCTGCATAATGGGTTTGTTGGCATGTTGGCCCAAACCAGAAACTTGCAGGCTTTTATTCTTTGGGCATATGAGACATTAAAACGTCCAACATCAAGATCGTCCATAATTGGTATTAAGTACATTGAATAAAAATCGTTTACTTACTTCAGTCTTTGTGCTAAGAATACAGAAATGGTTGTTCGGTCTCTATTGATAGTGGTAGCTTCAATTTCATATAAGTACTTATATGGACCAATATCTGTGTTCTCAAATTCATAAAAGATATTATAAGGATCTTTAAAATCCATTGCCCATGGATTCTCACATGATTCTAGCGAAGGTAGCATTTCTGTCATTTTTAG
Source organism: Artemisia annua (assembly GCA_014162995.1). Lineage (NCBI taxonomy): Eukaryota > Viridiplantae > Streptophyta > Magnoliopsida > Asterales > Asteraceae > Artemisia > Artemisia annua. The sequence continues at coordinate 79,732 of LBNU01010637.1, forward strand.
AGCGGAATTCGAGCTCATTCGTGCAAAAATGAACATTAAACTTTTCAAAATACTTTCTGAAATCTTATTCGGGCTATCATCTCCTAAAATTCCCTTTTCTTGAATAGCAAAAGTAGTTCTCCCTACATCTTCAAACTACAAACAAACATAAACCAAATGAAAAGCCAAGACAAACAGAAAATTCTCCATGAAAATGATTTTGCCAAACATATCGAATTAGAATTTACCTGTTGTTTTCGTGAATCTAGACATGTATCTGTTGAACAATAGTCGATTTGATATCTTTTCGATATTGTTTCAGCTATTTGAAGTTTTAAATTTGGATATTTAAGCTTGTTCATTGTAGCATTTGTAGTTTTAGAATCTCTTGTAGGATCTTTTTCTTGAAAATGAGATGAATTTTCAAGATTCTTCTTGAAGAAAGAAATGTGGATAGCTTCTTCGTATAGATCTTGCCTACATTGAGTAACTTGTTCTTCGAGTCTAAAAACTTCTTCTTCCAAAACAACTACTTCAGATATGAACTCCGATGTCTATTCATACCCACATTAGGAACCTTAAATTAGTAATTTGCTGGTTTCAGTTAATTTTTTCTGTCACAAATTGCCACGTTAATAATAACTTGCAATTGTTAGAATTTTACAAGTAATGTTGCATTGTCTAGTTACTGCCGCCAAGTCTTAGTCATCTAAAGGGGTGTCTTAGTCTAAAAGTTATAACTACTCATCTAATTATATTCTTGCTGAATCACACTGTTTCGGATAAACAGTTTCAAATTGCTTATACAAACAAACTTTTATTCTCTCATATAAAATCAAAATGGAGTTTCGATAATGAATGCCGAACATTCTCAAAATTGCTTATTTGTATCATAAGCAGATAAGCAAATTTGTTAATTATTGGTCCTGAATCCCCATGTGATTGTGCGTAGGTAACTATATGGCCCTATGTTTATACCACATTACATACGCTTAATTCAGGATTCGTCCCAAAATAATTTGACGGACAAATTTGCCCCTCTTTACCAACTTTATAAAGGTTATGGGAGGCAAAACTGAGTGAATTGAAACAGATTGTTCATTTAGTTTTCTATTTTCGTCAACAAAATCTTAAAACTAGTGAAAGCATATAAAAAGTTTTTTACTTATAAAGACCATTATAGAGATCATTCAACCACGTACGTCAACATTCTCAGTGAACTTTACAAGTACAGTGTTTAATTAGTAATAATTCCTAAAGTCCAGTGAAAAGAATAAATATTAAGTGAATGATATTTATGGCATTTTCTCTACCTACACATCATGTAATGCCTCAGTTACCATTCAATTCTGATTCATGATCGATCACACAAGAAATAATGAATTGAGTTACTCCTAACTAAACCATCAAACTAGCTAAGGCATTAAACTATTATAATGATTGCTCAGTTCCTAATACAACTATGCCATCAAAAAGTGGCTTCACAGTAACAAACTTTCTAACATGTACGTGTTCTATTTCACTATCTTAGATATTCAAGAGCATGCTCAATATGATAATAGATTGCATAATAATCAAGAATCAAGTCTAAGTATATATTAACAGAAGAAAAGCGAATAAACGGAAATGAAATTAAAATTAGAGAAGCAGTGTCCTACCTCGGGAGGGAGATAAGGAGGAAGGCGAGGAAGAGTCCCTAACGGTCGGTTTAAAGCCTGTTCTAAAGCTGTACGAACACTCTCTTCATGTGCAAGCTGCTTTCTAAGCTCTTCTATCTGAAAATAGAATTGAAATAATTCCAATGACTTACGTTATTTCAAAACAACCAACTAATACCACCAAACCATAAACAAAAAGTCAATGGTGGCAACAAATTACATCTTCTTCCAATGCCATTGTTCTATCTTTCTCAGCACATCCTTTATTTGTGCTAGTCTTCTCAAGCTTTGCTTGCATTTTCTTATCAACCTTTTTCTGCATCCATTAAAGCTAACAAATTAAGCTCGAAAGTCGAAATCTAACCAAAACTCTTGTAACATTAAAGTAAAACATACCTTAGAATCTTTGAGTGAAGTTTTTATTGATTGTAAGTTAGCTTTTACTTTGCTATTCATCTTCATTAATGATTACAACTATTCAACACTAATGCATATTGGGTTATTCTTCATATATCAATTCATTCTTTGTGGTGATAAAAAACATGACATTTAGGAACATAGTTTTTGCATGTGACTAAATTGACTTTATATGTATTCTACAAAGTTGAGGTTATGGTGTGTCATCATGTATTAACGTGCGTGCTTCTCTTTATAGTGCAAGCATCAACTTCTACCTACATATTTAATTTATAAGAATGCAAATAAAAAAGTAAGACAAAACATACGTAGCTAGAGTTGATCGATATTAGAAGATGGGCCAAATTGCTGTAGTGTGGGCTAAATTTGTTTGGTGGACCAAGGATAACCACATGTACATCTAAGTTGCTATGTATGTATGTATGCAGTATGTTTAGTATATATATTAACCGAATAGATTAAGGGTTCTAAGCAATGTTTTAAAATCCAGTTTTCTAATTGGCCAGGCTGAGCCATCGGTTCACGGTTCAACTGGGTTTTTCGATAAAAACCGCCTTCCGGTCACCCGACTGGTTCACGGTTCAACCCTTGTTTTAGAACACCGGTTCTAAGTGTTTTCTTTAGCTCTCAGTAGTCAAATAGGACTAGTTGAGGAGGTTGGTGCTTGTTTACGACTTCTGATAAGCGTGAAATAATTCAAAAAGATACATTAAAACCTCTATAAATTAATACTCGATAAATTAATAACCTCGAATAAATTAATAATTTGTCTAGTCCCAACTTGGGACCAGTATAAATTTGGACCTCAATCGATAAAATAATAAGATAATAATTTTTTTGAAACCCCAGTGTATATATATTAGTCGCAAAGAAACTATAAATTGATAATTACTAAAAATTTCATATATATGTATATATGTGTGTGTGTGTCAAAGAGATACACTTCAAAATCAGTCAGGTATTAACCCATGACGCCGTCAGAGTGGTCTGACAGAAAGTCTTAGTTGTGTTTCCGGAAAATTTCTTGGAAAACCTATGTCTTAATTCCTGGAAATTCTGCAGAAAATCATTATGACTCGATACAAGCATTTGACTCTAACAATTACAAGTATGTATGCTTATTATTTATTGTTGTGATTCATGTTTCGATATGTTCTTTTAAATTTCCCTTACACTTAACATTTGCAAAATACCTTTATATGTGATTAAGACGAAGTTAAAAACAAAATAAAGCATTTTTACAATCAAGTTAAATCATGAATCTCAAACAATAATAATAGACATGCATACGGAAACAAATAAAACATAAAAACAAACAAAACAAAGATAGGCATGGGGTGCCTCCCACGAAGCGCTTGTTTTTGTTCGAGTCACGAGCCTGACTCTACCCTTATTTAACGGAAATAGGGGAGGGTTTCCCTACACTTAGGATTTAGTGCGGGTGAAAGTAGCGATACACACCCTTAGGGTGCAAATATGCCACGTGAGGTGAAGGGGGTGAGT
>LBNU01010637.1:83951-106684 GCA_014162995.1 Artemisia annua
AGATTTTGTTGTTTTCCGCACTTTTTCACTCCGAAAACGCCCGAAAATGCTTCTTTTGTGATTTTCTCCTCAAAAGTACCTAAAATGAGAAAAGAAACGACTTTGGGTGAAATACGATCCAATAATATACGAATTAGGACTCAAACGGACCCCTAAAAACGTAACATTTTTCGTCTCATCACGTGCACTTGTTGTGTTCATAGGATGTCTTGAGAAGTGCCTTAGAGGAGCCTTAGATTTCTGTGTTCGTGTGCGACTATCTGCGAATAGTGAGACCCTAGGATTCTTTCTATCTGTACGTTTGATCCACCTTATTGCCGTACGTTTGATACATTTGGATTCTCGACACGCGATCGTTCGACTTCTGTGCTTTTGATAAGAATCTTAAGTTCTGTATAGAGCTTTCTGCCATTTGATGTCATCGATCAACCTATTTTCTGCTTATATAGAATTGATCTGTTGCTATGAAGAGCTACACCTATGTTTCGCTATGAATACGCCTTTCATATTCGATGGATCCGTTTCATGATAATCGGTTATGAGTTAAAATATGAGGATTTGGATTATGAGAATCAAGATCTGTCAGTTTTCAAGAATACCTTCGAAAGGTTGTATTAAAGACAAAACTATTTGAAATCTGAAGAGTTAAACTTATATATATTACCCTCATGATTGCTTTCATTCGATACGTTCTCATATGATCAGTTCAATTCCTTGTCCACGGACGAAATACCCACCCAATCCTACATCTTCCTTTGTATATCTTTTAAGGGGATACAATTATCATCTGTTCCATTCGGTATGTGGTTCTTTTGATTTGATTTCTGTACGATGTGCCTTCTCTGAGGAAACTGAAACTATCTTTGGATCAATAAGAACAAGTCATGGGAAACAAGATCATTCTGTTTGTTGAAAAATTTCTTTAAGTCTGAGTCTGAGCGAGTCAAACTATTTTTTTTCTGTTCGTAGTTTGGTGTACCTTCGTGTTGTTTCGCCACCTTACCTTTTGCATTTTCGAGGACGAATTTTTTTTTCAGGGGGGGATAGTTGTAAAACCCACATTTTCATAAACATGTTTAAATTACCAAATTGCCCCTATTACTTTAAATTTGATTTAAAGACTTAAACAAATACAAATTAAATCCCAAATAATTATGATTTCAACATATGAAGTATGACAATTTTCATGAACTTGTTTTGTAGCTTAGAGTACCATATAAAAGTATAAAAACTTACAAAAACATTTATTTAATTAATTATACCTTTTAATTATATATATTATGTATCTAAATTATTTAAAATAAAGATATGATCAATTTAATTATGAAAATTGCACCAAATCAGTAAAATTGATTTGTACACATTCATTAGGCCGAAATTAGTGTGAGACTTCACCATATATGTCACCAATCACTCCCCCTTTTTTTTGTAAACTCTAAAAAACCCTAAAACACATGAAAATCCACATTCAAGCCATACCAATTTTTGAGGGTGGATAGCATTTTTCCTAGACTTGGTACGAAGCAAGGAAGGTTAGAAAAATAATGGTGGTGATTGTGGAAGCTTGGTGTGATCGTTGGATATTTAATTTTGTCGTATAAACCATGCCGTGTAAGCAAAAATCTTTCTACTTGTTCTATATGTTCCATATCACCAAGGATAATTTTATATCACTCCTTATACATCATATAACCTGTAAAAATTCTGGAAATCAAACCATGCATGATATAATGGCCTAAATTAAAATAGGTTAATTATAAACCCCTAAAAATGTGTTAAATTGTATACGGCTTGTTCTGAATTTTTGGATGCTCAACAATATTTTTCTAACATGTAATTATGATTTTATAACTCTAATAAAATGGGTCCTTGTGAATTTGAGGCTTAAATGGATCGTTTGTAATTGTTTTATGTTTTACCGATTTAATAAAAATGGAAATAAAATGAATAATGGATCAATTCGATTTAGGGTTAGGGTTTTTGTAATTTTTCTGCTTCAATTAATGTTTAAGGATGTCTAGAAAATGATTGCATGATTGGATAAATTAAGGTTAATGAATTCAGGGGGTTAAGTGTAATTTTGTTATTAGAAGGATTAAAAATGGAATTATATATAATTATTAATTAGAATTGTATTTTATAAAAAAGAGGGACCATTTTTGTAAATTCTGAAAACACAGTGTCTAATCTATAAAAAAATTATATTGAGGGGCTAAGGGTGTCAATTTGATATTTATGCATGTCACGACTAAAATTAAGTGTAGGGGCTATTTATGTAATTTTTGTATAGTTATGTGGCTTACATGGCCGGATTTAAGCATGTGCGGGGTGTGCAATGGCACAGGGCCTCCATGTTCTTAGGGCCCCAATTTCTAAATCTCTAACTTTAGTATAAACTTATTTTTGGACGTTTTTACCCAAGCAAATGATGTATTATGATGGAATTAATACGTTTTACAATGTTATAATTTGTTGATCTGAGTCACAGAGGAGAAATTCCAACGAAGTAGTTGGCACAAATTCAGTTTCGTTTTTAATGGAGTAAATATGCAGAGGGGCTGTCCAGCGAAGAAGATGGCACAAATTCCAAAAGTTTGGTTTTGTTTCTACTATATTCCATTTTTAACCCCTGTAGTTTACACTTTATCAATTAAGTATTCTATAGTATTTGTTTAGCTGCCATTATGAAATATCTATCTACAAAATTGTAATTTTGATCTTCAAAAGTTATAAATTATCATCGTGTAAAGTATAAAAAATATTTTAGCTGTAATTATGTTTCAAGAAATTTAATCACATGCATTTCAAATAAATACTACACTACTACATGATACATGAGAGTTAATCATTAGGACTTTAAAGAAAAATTTTAGAAGTTTTGATAAGATCAGTGGATTATATGTTTAAAAAAAAGGTCTATCATAAAATGAACAAAAAGATACACACATGACTTAATTATAGAATCTGATGTGTATAATTAATTAATTAAGGTTATTGATTTTGAAGCAGATATTGTAAAAGGGCCTCTAACGTAATAAGGCACAGGGCCTCCTAAATCCACGAGACGGCCCTGTATGTATGCAGTATGTTTAGTATATATATTAACCGAATAGATTAAGGGTTCTAAGCAATGTTTTAAAATCCAGTTTTCTAATTGGCCAGGCTGAGCCATCGGTTCACGGTTCAACTGGGTTTTTCGATAAAAACCGCCTTCCGGTCACCCGACTGGTTCACGGTTCAACCCTTGTTTTAGAACACCGGTTCTAAGTGTTTTCTTTAGCTCTCAGTAGTCAAATAGAACTAGTTGAGGAGGTTGGTGCTTGTTTACGACTTCTGATAAGCGTGAAATAATTCAAAAAGATACATTAAAACCTCTATAAATTAATACTCGATAAATTAATAACCTCGAATAAATTAATAATTTGTCTAGTCCCAACTTGGGACCAGTATAAATTTGGACCTCAATCGATAAAATAATAAGATAATAATTTTTTTGAAACCCCAGTGTATATATATTAGTCGCAAAGAAACTATAAATTGATAATTACTAAAAATTTCATATATATGTATATATGTGTGTGTGTGTGTCAAAGAGATACACTTCAAAATTCTAAGATTGTTTAGTAAAAAATGAATTCATTGTCACTTGTTATTTTTTATTGAACTTCAAATCTATATTGAGTTTATCTCAAAATCTCCTTATTGCACTAAAGTGTTAGTTTGTTGTCTTCTAGTATTGCAACAAAAAGTGTAATTTTATTTTCATAAAGTGTGAATATGCATTTATAAAATTTTAATTGGAACTTGTTTTTCAAATTTATTTTTCATCTCTAACGGTATACATTGTAACTAGTATATTGCACTTGAAAATTTTAAGGTCTTATGTAAAACCTCTTTAAATTAATAAATTATTAATTTATCGATATAATAATATCTCGCTAAATTAATAAAATATATCAGTCCCAACACTATTAATTTATAGAGGTTTTACTGTAGTCTCATTTTGATGGTGAACAAGATCAACACATTGGATTAAATGTTGTGTGTCTCGAGCCTTGTGTTTTCGACATACGAGTTTTGTTTCTTCGTGCAAACGTTTGAGGTCACTCGCACATTTAATTTCCTAAGGAAGAAAGAAAAGCGGAAATTAAGTTCCATATGTTTCCCTTATTATTGTTGGTCCAGGAGGAGGCACACTTAAGTCCAAATCAAGTTGGACATGTGAGGAACCCTCCTCCCCTGCAAATTCTATGTGTTCGACCAATTGGAACAATGGTCAAGAGGAAAACACATAGTGGAATTGTCTAAGTGATCCAAGGTACCCATGCTTTCCTACACTTACTATAGTGCAAATGCCATAAAGCGCAAACCAAGATGTACGTGTGACACGAAAACTAAAACTTTCTTCCCAACTTTGGGTGTGGAAATCCCTCGTGGCAGCGGGCTGGAATGAAGAGCTTCCCATATCACGGCCATTAATTTACTAAGGGTTACAACATAACTTTGTGCTAAGTTAACATGGAATTAATTGTATGATGATCAAAACTGTTCTATGCATCCGGCAATATTATAGTTGTATGGACATGTTATGTTATTGGATTATAGCCATCCATGTTTAAAACATTTCAAAACTAGCGCAATCTAGAGAAGATATATGTCAGGTCCGTGAATTCAGGTTGATCACTCTTGGTTGATCTAAACAACCTTATATCCTTGTATCACTTTACTAGTTATAATGCCCGCGCACGCGCGTGTTTTTAAATTTTTTTTTTTTTTTTTTTTTTAATTATACATTTTTATTTTTTTAAAAACAAATAATTTAATCTTTGTTTTGTTTGATTTATGATTTATAATTATATTTGTTTATTATTAAAGATAATCATTAAAAAAATTTAATCCTGTTGTTAGTTGCATCTTATCTACATTTTTTGTATTTACCTTATCAAGAAAACAAATTTTTAAAATTTTAAATTAAAAAATAATAATTAAAATATTACAAATATTCTTTTTTCCGAAATACGAAAGTACCCACTAGGGGTTTTGTTTTATTATATAAGAGATTGCGTGCTTGTTTATTTACTCTTTTATTATCTTAATTATTATTATTATTATTATTATTATTATTATTATTATTATTAGTATTATTATTATTATTATTATTATTATTATTATTATTATTATTATTATTATTATTATTATTATTATATTTATTTATTTATTTTTTATTTTATTTATTTATTAATTTTTTTTTTACGTTTTGTTTAACACTTTGTAATCGTTAAATACTGATAGAGAGATGATAACATACATATATAATATATTAACACATTAACATATACAATTATTACATATTAATACACGAGTCCCACGTCTTCGTAGTTTTATCTAAAAGAAAAGAACGTACAATAACAATTAAATTAGAGCAAAATATTTATTAATGTATTGAACTTGCCACTTTTGTGACTTTCGTGTAGCGAACAAAAAAAAAACTTTTTGATGTACTGAACTTCATTTTTTTGGCCTTTTTGATGTATTATTGACATTTTTGCCCCTGAAAATATTGAAATTCCAAGGGCAAAATAGTCAGAAAAAAGTACGAAAATCCATCAAAAAAGACAAAAAATGAAAGTTCAGTACATCAAAAAGCTATTTTTTTTTTTTCGCTACACGAAAGTCACAAAAGTGGCAAGTTCAATACATTGATAAATATTTTGCCCTAACAATTAAGAAGCAATCTATGTATATTAGACATATGCATGCTACCCTACTTGAAACCAGCTTGTCACTTCCATTCCCTCCCTTGTTCGCCACTTACAAGCAAAGCATGCATGCGTGCATGCAATAATATATGAAATGAAGTGATATTCAATAGTAGCAGTAGTATCAAGACCATTAAGGTTGAGGATTGACGGTTGCACTTGGACCAGTCGAATGACCAACACCAGGGCTATGTCCTGGTGTTGTAGGGCGAAAATCTCCCTCACTTATGACCATCGAACCTGACTCTTGTCCATGGTCGCTGTGTGCGGAAGTTTTTGTCACTTTATTATTCCTATGGTGGATTGTTGCGCCATTGATGTTCTCTGAGCTCAATGATCTTCCTTCACTTGAAGTGATAAGGAATGTTGCTACTAGTAGTAGCACAAGAAGTGCAAAATACTTCATATTTTGTGTCTTGCAATTACTAGTGATACCAAAAAGTGTGTATATAAATTAATGGAGGCCAAAAAGGTTGCTAATTGAGGGATGTGGTTGTGTGTATTGCTTGCAAGTAAGAAATACCCTATATATAGGCAAAGGAAAAAGACCCAAATGGGCATATCAATTCACATACGAAAACACGTACATAGGACATAGTGGATTTTATTATCAACTTCGCTAGCAATTCTTGTTATCATTTTATGGGTGATTTCTGAAAATAGCTTCCAACCTCATCACTCGAGTAATTCATTGAACCTAAAAAATCAAACAAGGATATGCTCACTACTACAAATTGTGAAATAGAGCCCCCTTAATAGAGCCCCATTCTAATGAAAAACAGGCTCTAAAAGGATTCCATGTTATAAAAAAGGGTATAAAGCCATGTTTTCTTCAACAAAACCGGGCTCTATGTTGAAAAACTTTAAAGCCGTGTTTTCTTTCGTAAAACCGGGCTCTATTCCTCGTAAAGAGCCATGTCTTCTACTATAGAACCGGGCTTTATTTAGAAAACTATTAGAGCCCTCTTTTCTTTTACAAAACCGGGCTTATCAAATGATATTTTCTAACACCATAACGGTCATGTTTGGCAACAAGCGGTAAGGAAGCGTTTAGGAGCGACAAGCGGTAAGCGGTAAGCATTTAGATGAAAAGCTTGTTTGGCAACATCTCTAATAGCGGTTGAAACTATCCTAACCGCTCCAAAATGAAATGCTTCTTGAATGAGCTTTCCAGATATGCTCCAAGCGTTTAGATACTGAAATTACATATATACCCCCATTTGTTTAATCATTTATTTTATTTTAATGTGTATATGACATTTTTCGTAATTTTACACTTTATAATTACTGCTACAGCTACGTTACCAAACATGTTTTTTAAATAAACAACTACTGCTTACTGCTTACTGCTTACAGCTTACTGCTACTGCCAACTGCTTACTGCTTACTGCTACTGCTACGTGTCGCCAAACATAGCCAACATACGGCTTTTCAAAATGAAATGAAAATTTTGGGCGTCTTATTTCCCTCCCCAATTTCACACCTTCACAGAACCCTAATATTTTCCTCCCCTCTTCACTTTCACAACCCAGAACCCTCTAACCTTTTGTGCCGCTTAACATCACCACTTAACCAACATCACACACGACCACCACCAACGTCGCACACCATTGACGTCACAGGCAACCTTTGTCACGCAACCAAACCAGCAACAACAGAGTAATCGAATTAGGAGGTACCAATCGCTACAATTGATGTTGTCGTTCTATTAACCTTTTTATTAGATCTTATTAATGTTGTTGTTAAGTTTTATTTAGGAATAAGTTGCGTTTGTTTATATGTTTTTTGTATTGCTAGGTAATTAATTCTTCATTTTTGAATGGAATTGTTGAAGTTAATTGTTTTTTTAAGCTTTGTATGGGATTCAATATGAAGACAATATAATTAGTTGTAAATGGATGTTTTGGCTGTGCTATTTGTCGTCATAAATGGGGCGTTTGGTCAAACTTTTTCTTCCTCACAAATAGGGCGTCTCAACCTGTTTGCTGTAAAAAATGGGGGTTTCTGGACTTAGTGTTTTCTGTCATAAATAGGGTGTTTTGTTGTGGTGTTTGTGGCCGTAATTGGGGTGTTTGGTTGTGGTGTTTTCTGTCATAAATGGGTGTTTATGCTTGTCATACATGTAACAATGTATATTCTGAGATATGTTTGGTTACTTTAGATATTCACACTTACACACGTGTCAAGAGTTATGAGTTATGACATTGGTATGGATATGGCTAGAAAAGTTTGCGTACAGAAGGCTGTTTTATCTTAAGTACTTGTGTCTGTTTTTAAAATCAGTATTAATCCGTGTGAGTTCAAGTGTATCGTGATGTATATATAGAGTACATTTTAGGTAGAATAGAAACCGAATAAAGGGCTACGGCTCATTTGAAACTATACACTAAGTATATTGCAATGAACCTTACGGTAACGTGACCCCCTAATTATAAGCCTTACGGTATTGTTGTTTTTGGTGCAACTGTTTGGAGTATCATTTTGTTTTAACAGACCTTCACTTTGGTTTCTGTGCGCGTACAGGTTAGCCACATACACTGACCTTTGTAGATTTATTTACGCTTTTGTTCCATGGATTCTCGCAAGCATTGCGTTCAGAGTAGTTAATAGGCTGATTCAACTGACCCCTTCAGGGAATAGGATAAGTGCAATCTTACTCGATGAATAATTTATAATAACATGTGACATCCAAAATATAGTCATCCACATCTGATTCTTCCTTTCGTTTTCAACAAGCTACCATGGACCACATTGGCCGCTTCTCTGATGAGTTTGGCACTGGATGACGAGCTGAATTCACAGTAAGCATTCTGACAAGATGTATAATCTTTATTCTTTACATAATAGAGGGATTTGTGGTTAAATTTAACTCCTTTTATATTACTTAGTTACTTTACGACATTGGTAATACTAGATTTAGATGCTTTAAGAGTAAAGAAGATAACCTTACTAGCCTCAAAGTAGCTTTAAAATCTTGTGCAAAAGTCTACATCTTCTTTTATGTTAAAAGATAAGCAAAAAAAGTGCAGCTTACAACTACAACTTTACTAATTCAGTAAGACCCATGAAGTAAACCCCCTTTTCTTTCACATTTCGAGTTGTACAATGGAAGCTCTAAGTGAATGACTTATATAAACAAAATAAAATCATGTAGCCTTTTCAAATAGTATTTTGATGTATATGTTTTATTTAGATTTCGGTTAATCAACTAACGGAAATTACATCTATTGATTTCCATACACTTTGTTGGTCTGTTGCAGGGTCTATCTACTTCATAGTAATTAGTTATCATAATTATATATTGCGTAACATGTGATAATTTCTCCAAAATATATCTTTGATTAAATTGATGATTGACTCTACAGGTTTCAATTAGTGGACATCTGTTTGGCCAGTTTATGAAGGAAGCGTTGGATATTATCAAAGCTGCAGGTGGCTCCTTTCATCTTGTCAAGTGTCAAGTGGGTCAAGGCACAGACTCAACGTCTTACTCAGAACTTGAAATGTGTTGTTTGCAAGAGTAGTCACAAGATTAATCTCAATGTATTAATAGAAAGTAGTTGTAATATTAGTGAATCTTTTCTTATCTCAATCAATATAATGTTCATTTGGCAAAAAGGTACNTTAGTTACTTTACGACATTGGTAATACCAGATTTAGATGCTTTAAGAGTAAAGAAGATAACCTTACTAGCCTCAAAGTAGCTTTAAAATCGTGTGCAAAAGTCTACGTCTTCTTTTATGTTAAAAGATAAGCAAAAAAAGTGCAGCTTACAACTACAACTTTACTAATTCAGTAAGACCCATGAAGTAAACCCCCTTTTCTTTCACATTTCGAGTTGTACAATGGAAGCTCTAAGTGAATGACTTATATAAACAAAATAAAATCATGTAGCCTTTTCAAATAGTACTTTGATGTATATGTTTTATTTAGATTTCGGTTAATCAACTAATGGAAACTACATCTATTGATTTCCATACACTATGTTGGTCTGTTGCAGGGTCTATCTACTTCATAGTAATTAGTTTTCAGCATAATTATATATTGCGTAACATGTGATAATTTCTCCAAAATATATCTTTGATTAAATTGATGATTGACTCTACAGGTTTCAATTAGTGGACATCTGTTTGGCCAGTTTATGAAGGAAGCGTTGGATATTATCAAAGCTGCAGGTGGCTCCTTTCATCTGGTCAAGTGTCAAGTGGGTCAAGGCACAGACTCAACGTCTTACTCAGAACTTGAAATGTGTTGTTTGCAAGAGTAGTCACAAGATTAATCTCAATGTATTAATAGAAAGTAGTTGTAATATTAGTGAACCTTTCTTATCTCAAATCAATATAATGTTCATTTGGCCAAAAGTTACTGGATTTCATGGCTGTATTTTTTTTTATTATTTTTTTTTTAATTTTTTTTTCACATAGAGCCATGTTCTTTGATAGAAAACCGGGCTCTATAACATGTGATAGAGCCCGTTTTCAAAACCGGGCTCTATTAGCTTTTCACATAGAGTCCCTCCCCCTTTGTGCCCTCATGAAAAACCGGGCTCTATCAACCTTTTCAACAGGGCTCTATGTCCATTTTTGTAGTAGTGGCTATAGGTAGTTCTTCATGTAATGAATTGTATGATTTGGTGTTTCAAACCGGGTATGCTATAGCTTTGACTTAAAATCGCCGAGGAAGGATACACACTACACGGATAAGTGTTTTTGGCGAGGGAGGTTCTTTAGCAACGACACATATCATCGCTAAAGGTGTCATAGGGCCCAACATTTTCAACGTTTTCTGTCAAATGGTTGACTATGGGACCCACACTTTAGCGACGACATAGGTCGTCACTAAAAGTGCATTCGGATATTTTTTAAATTCTTTTGACCAAAATAAAGTGCCCGGGAAATTAAAAACAAAATTCCCGCCACACCTTTAGCGAAGACAGGTGTCGTCACTAAAGGCCAATTTAGTTATAATTCTTAAAACTAATTTTAAAAGATACATAAATTAGTTTATTCACAAGATTAATATTTTAATAAGTTATTAAAATTATTTTTTTAGTTGGAGTCTGTTTAAGCTGCAAAGTTAGTTAATTATGTATCGTCGATACTTTCTTATCGAGAGCGTATAGTAATTGTAGTTGAAATGTGTTTAAGTTGTAAACGGATGAGCCGAGAAGATATGGATATACATAAAATATTAAACGGATGAGTCGAAATGATATGGATATACATGAGATGTTAAGCAGATGAGTCGAGATGATATTGATATACAAGATATGTTAAATGGATGAGTCGAAATGATATGAATATACAAGAGATGTTAAAAAGATGAGTCGAGATGATATTTATATACATGAGATGTTAAGCAGATGAGTCTAGATGATATTAATATACAAGATATGTACTAGACGATGAAACTAGGGGAGAAACGAGCCTAGCCCGTGTCTGTAAGAGCTTACAACTATGCGGTCAATATCGTAATAAATTGTTCCCACAATCAGTTATCAAATTAACTTATCAGAGTCATACATTTTAACCATAAAAACGGTATAGCCACTTATTAACTAAAGCATACGAATTGTATTCCAAATTGAAAAACGTCTAAACATTAACACATTAACAACAACAACAACAATCCTAATCCCACCTAAACGGGGAAACAGTAACACATTAAAATAAATATACGGATGAACACATTCAATTAAACATACGGATTACTACTTCATACGAAGATTTTCCATATCATCTAAAAGCTCATGAAGTATTGCACCTGACTGACATGTGTGGTCCTCAGGATGCCTTTTCAATTCCAGTCTTACCTCGAGCATCTTTTCTTGTCTCTAGCATGCTTATGTTAAGATCTTTGACGTGAGCACTCTGTTGGTTCAAATCTACAAGGTCCAGGAGAATAACTTGAATATTGTGTTGAAGGTCCCGGAGAAAAACTTTGATGTGTTGAAGGTCCATGAGAAGAACTTACACGGAGCTGGAGATCAAAATCATCATTCCACATAAAATATCAACATACATAGTAAGGAAATCATAAGAAATGTCTTTTTAACAACCAATATATATATATATATATATATATATATATATATATATATATATATATATATATATATATATATATATATATATATATATATATATATATATATATATATATATGAAAATAAAAACTTATGATTGTTCACATTTGAACGAGGACATGGAAAGTAAAGTCTAGCATAGCTATACTCGTGATGTAATGTTCTTAGCACTACATATCCTCTTTCACATGAACATTAAAAGGAACATTTCGCTACATCTGAGTTTGTGAAGTGATGTAAGGATAAAAGGTTATGAGGTTGATATGAGGATAAGATGTTGTGAGGTTGATGCGAGGATAAAAGTATTTGTCGTCGTTATAGGTTATGGTTAAATTCAATAAAGTTTTTGGTCAAAGTCAGTAATATTTTTTTCATTTAGTTTTTGTCATTTACTCTGTTTTGTCAAGTCTTATCAACTCTTTTCAAATGAGTAACATATCTTATATATTAATATTATTTCGACTCATCCATTTAACATCTCATGTATATCAATATCATCTCGACCCATAGTTGTAAACTATGGCAGACTCGGCTCGGCTCGTTTCCACCCCTAGTTTCATCGTCTAGTACAAAAAGTAATTTAAATAATTTTAACTTATTTTTAATCAATTTAATTAATAATTTAATTATTTTTAATTTATTTAAGTTATTGTTAAATAATTTTTTTTATTTTTATTTAACTTAAATCATTTATAAATAGTTTTTAATTTATTTAAATCATTTTTAAAAGTATTTTTAATTAATTTAAATTATTTTTAATGAAATTAAATTAATTGTTTTAAATCATTTATAATTAAATAGTAAATACATTAATTTATATTGAAAAAAAGGACCACAAATTTAGCGAAGACACAGTCGTCGCTAAGGTTGAAACGTAAATTTGATTTACCTCGCAGCATTTATTTTATCCCGACAAAACTTTTAGCGATGACCCGTATAAAATTCGTTCGTTCAAGGAAGACATGAATTCGTATGGCTCTTTATTATTTTTATTTTTATATTATTTTAAAGATGTTTATATTGTATATATCTAGTTCAATATTCATTTGTTCTATATTGTTTATTTATAATACAAAGAAAACTAGCGTTCCGAGGATTAGTTGAGCATTGGAGGCGTAGTCATTCGGATAAAAATTGCCGGTTTCTTACTCAAGAAAACGAAAGGCTCTATGTAAGTAAAAAAAATTCCTAACACACGAACTCATCATGTATCCCGGCCTATTGATGGTGCATGCACTAATTCATAAACACCCCTTGATGCATCGACAGTGGTGTTTGGTAATTGGTACAATACTTACCAAACACCCTTAGTGTTGCAAAAAAGGGTGTTTGGTAACTAGTGCACCAATTACCAAACACCCTTTTGTCATTGTTATATTAACTTTCTTGTTTTTTGAACTACACAGGGACAAATGAAGGCAATCCAATATGCAGTCAATGCCAACACTATACCACACAAGACAGATAGAGAAATCATGGATGAAGTCCTTAAGAGCACTAATCGCGGCATATAACGGGTGTGGGCAAGGTGTTAATGGGAATGGGCTCGAGTTCTGGGAGCTCACAACCCGGCTCAGGTTATTGTACCCCGGGAGCAATTTGAAGAGTTGCAAAGGCAACATGCTTTGGAACCAAAAAAGCATTTAAATGCTAACAAAACGTCTTTAAACAATTTGTGGATTTCTTCAACCGTCAACAAGGTACTCCTTTACACTTTCAGGTTCCCGATTTATACAATCCTCAAGAGTTTCCAGGTCCTAGTTATACTATTGTCAGCCCTAGTTTTACTCTTCCCGCCCCTAGATCTACTCCTCTCAGCCTTGATAATTGTTACTCCCCGAGCTTTGATCCCAGAACTATCCAGATTATATGTGATGAAGAAGATGATAATGGTGGTGGTGGTAGTGATGGTAATAGTGAGTATGATGATGCTTATGATGACGAATAGGGATCTTGTAAGTAATTAGTATTGTATTGACATCCTTTTTGTTATTTGCATTATCGTATTAGTATATTAGCTTAGTTTTATCATTATAAACGAACACTATGACTTAGTTTGGTCATTTTTGAATGAATGAATGGATTAATGCATTTTGTATTATAGATTTGGGTGATTTTCAGGTTTTATTTTGGTAGATTTTTGTCGAAAAAAATCCGGATTATTTGCAGCATATTGCTACTGTTTTTTTTTTTTTTTTTTTTTTTTTTTTTTTTTTTTTTTTTTTTTTTTTTTTTTTTTTTTTTTTTTTTTTTTTTTTTTTTTTTTTTTTTTTTTTTTTTTTGTTTAACAGGTTCTTTTAGCGACGACGCATTTATCACTAAAAGTAGGCTAGGGTTGTTGCAAAAAGTTCTCCCGCCAAATTCAAAGGTTTTGGTAACCCACTTTTAAGGACAAAACTATCGTCGTTAAAAGTGAACCTATGAAATTTAAATATTACTATTTTAATCATTTATATTTATATTATAAATAAATAATTAAAATAAATAAAATATGAAAATTCCTGTTAGCAACAACAGGCGTCATCGCTAAAGGTGTGGCCCCATGTCAGTCAATTTNTTTTTTTTTTTTTTTTTTTCGCTAAACAGGTTCTTTTAGCGACGACGCATTTATCACTAAAAGTAGGCTAGGGTTGTTGCAAAAAGTTCTCCCGCCAAATTCAAAGGTTTTGGTAACCCACTTTTAAGGACAAAACTATCGTCGTTAAAAGTGAACCTATGAAATTTAAATATTACTATTTTAATCATTTATATTTATATTATAAATAAATAATTAAAATAAATAAAATATGAAAATTCCTGTTAGCAACAACAGGCGTCATCGCTAAAGGTGTGGCCCCATGTCAGTCAATTTTTTGTGTTGAATTTTTGTTGGCCCCACCTTTCATCGCTAAAAGTTTAACATTGTTGTTGCCAAAAGTTTTGCGATGAACCTTTGGTGACAGCGCATTTGCGACAACATGCCGTCGCAAAGAGTTTGCAACAACATAATGCTGCCTTTAGCGACGACTGCGGTCGTCGTTAAAGGTTCGTGGCCTTTTAGTCCAGTCGTCGCTAAAGGTTCGCGGTCTTGTAGTGACACTTGAAAAAGAAATTAATGTTCTTTCACAATCATAACCTGTTCCTTGCACCATACAACAACTCCCTCCCAACATAGTATTGGATTGTGCTTTTGGCCTTTTGGGCACTATAATAATTGTGTAAAAAACGTATCGTTGTGGTAGTTAGAGATCAAACGATATTGTTTTTGCAACTAGTACAACCAAACTTTGTTTGTGGCATACTTTACTCGTAAGTTGAGTAAATAAATTTCTAGATAAATTAAATGATCTATGTGACTACAATATGTGCCTAAAAGTATGTCTAGTCATTTCTATCATGCTCGCTCGTGTTTATAATAACTTTTTATCGCTAGTAAACAAATACAATATATGATTTTATAAACTTGATACACATCATCAACACATGTACTCTACAGAACTGCAATATAGTGACCATCCTCTAGAAATGCTAATATACATTGAGATTTAATGGTAGCAGCCAACGATGAGACCAATATATCTGACTAAGATCTAGTGCCAACAATCAACGATGCCAACGGATCTAATTGAGATTCAATAGCAGCCGTCTCCATTTAACGTAAACCCTTAACCCACTATTAATTCAACATGTGGGCTAGTGCCGAAAATCTCTCCATCGTAGATATTTTCACTTTTCCACTTTGGTATAGTGCCAGTGGCATGTCCATTTAAGAAACAAGAAGATCTTTGGATAGTTGACAAACTACCTTATGTATTTACTATTGCCAACATAGAGAACCACTATCAAATGTTGTTTTGAGGGTATTATACCATAAATGGAGGTCCATAGCAAACAAGGTGGGTGCACTTTTTTGTTGGTATACAGCAAAAGAAACTCATGTTTGGTAAATACAAGTTGCAATCCAGAAGATCCCACGTTGTGGGATAGATATACAATCTTAGGGCCCGTTTGGTTTGTAAATGGGTTTAGATTAGGATTTGGGGTTGATGGAAAAGTTGTAGATTATGATTTGGATTTGGGTTTAAATTAAATGAGGAGAGAGAGAAAAAATAATATTATACAATAATTTAAAATTATTTTATATTTAAAATATGATTTAAAAATTATTTATATAAAAGTTTAGATGAGAGAGAAAGAGAGAAAATAATGGGGGTCTCACTTTTTGTCATAAAACCTACCCTCCCCCTTACTTTACTACACACCCTCATATATGTCATTGAGTCCAAACCCAAATCACACCAAACAACTAAAAATAAAGCGGGGACCACTTTTCTAACCCAAACCCAAGATAAACCCAAAAACCAAACGGGCCCTTAATTTTTTACTTAAAAACACAAGTCCCTCCCACCAAAGACTAAGGCTAATGATTTGCACACTCCAATTTCTTATTTGCACACTCTAATTTATGCATTCAGCGGTTGTACAGTTATTAGATGATGCTTTACCGGTTTGTACATTTGAGTGTCCAAATAACAAATGGGAGTGTGCCAATCAATTCTCAAAGACTAAGGAGGTGTGGTGGGGGGTTAAGGAGGGTGAGGAATGGGTAAGGAATTCAAAAGGGCCCACCTCACTCAAATTATGGTGTTTGGTTAGGGAGTGCAAATGTATTGATTACCCCGTAATGGGTAATCAACCATTATAGAGTAAATTGAGTGGTAAGGGATTGATTACCCACCTCACTCATTCATTTGCATTCCCTTTCCCTTTCCTCATTTTAAACCAAGCGGGCCCTAAGTTTACACATTTATTGTATTTCTCTTAAATTGTATGGCACTTTTAAAGTAGATACTAATTGCGCCATCACGGGGTGGAGCATAAAATATTAGTATTAATGCTAACTACGAAGCCGAATATATTTCATAATATAATATACGTACTAAGAGCATCCACTATGCTAAACCTTTGTAAAGGTTTATAATTGTGTTATGACATTAATTTATAAACCTTTTTGTTTTATAAACCTATTCCCACTATGCATAAACCTTTTCAAGTTTTATAAATATCTCACATAATTCAAATGCATTAAATTATGAAAAGGTCCAATATCCTAGACCTCTTCATGACACATAAGCATGAAATAGATGTCCACTATGGTTTACAAGTTTTTAGACCTCTTCATAATTTTATAAACCTTTTTATAAACCACCATAGTGGATGCCCTAATGGTTTTAAAATCGGGATCTTATCTATAATCATTTTTTTTTTTATTATTATTATTTTTTTTTTGCAAGATCGTAATCATAAGATCAGATTATTATCTTAAAATCCTACTATAATGTCATTTAAAATTATGCAAATCTACATTTTCTAATATATGTCAAAATTATGATAATGAATTGTTTAATAATTAGCATTTTGTTTTTCATATTCTACAAATCTTAATACACAAATTTGTAGTTTTTAGCTTGTGATTGGAAAAGAGTAAGATCAGATCTGATCGGATCGATCGAAATCTTAAGATCATACGGTGAAGATCGGGATCCTATTACGATCCTATCTCGCAAAAACCCTACGTAGGATTATGATCGTTTTTGCTTTGTAGTATCGTCGTAAAATTTTAAGATACTAAGATCATGATCGAGATCGGGATCTTAACATGTTAACTATGTTTAGTGAAGGGTTCGGAACCCATTTTATGTACAAAACTTACTGAACTCTTTTATACCCTTGAATTATATATTGAAAATAGTTTTGAGGTAGACATATAATGATATAAAACACGAATACCTAGCGTCAACGCATTGGTGTATGCGAAGCTTTTTTTATGATTGTACGAAAATACATAGTGAGATTTGCAAAACTGATGTCGAAGATGATACTTATTTTCCACTTGACTCAACTTTATGTCATATTGCGAAAACTGGGACACTAAATCATGTTTTGCCGAGTTTGCCCTTCTCCACCCATTGTGCACATATTTAACATTTTATTTGATAGCATATCACACTCCAGCGTCACATAATCGATCATATCTCCTCGCACGCACCTCTATTCTTCACAGAAAATACACAGTCTCCATGATGACACAAGTCTCGTCTGTTTTCATGCATGTCAGAATTCGACCGGATCGTAATCGAAGAAGATGTGATCCAGTTGTGAATTGAAGGTCGAGTGATAAAGAAACGAGACTCATACTTACCAACACTTTCTACACTGCGACCGACTATGATCCAATTACGATTGGTTCAACAGAACGGGTTGTTTTTTATAAAGACTGCAGAAACGTTACGAATATATTGCGAATGCGGGTGAGAGGGAACACTGAAAAGACTTGTTTACCTTTCCAATAACACTTTGGAACTAAAATTTCATCATCAATATCTAGTTGTTTTTTCCTATAAATTCACTCTACATTTTTCTTCTTCAACATATCTCTCTTAAACTCTCCCTACCTATAAACACCATATTAAACACTACTTATGACATTTCCGGCTACTTAATATTTACTATTTTACGAAGGTTAGCGACAGAGTTCAATTAAAACCAATAACTTTAACGGTTCATTTTCCAACTATTCAATTTTTTTTAACGTTTCCAAGCTGATGGTTGCGGTAACATCCAAGACACTATAGGGGTAGTACGTTGCTTCTAAAACACCAACAATATGCTCTGATTGTTTTCCTAATGTCTGAAGTGTCTCAAGTCACCTACAAGATGCAGGTGCATCAAATACATGGTCAAGCCTTGTCGTATGTGAAAGGATTTATGTGTGCAACACACAACAAGCTTTCACAACTTGCCTTCATAGAAATGCTGAAGGGTCATACCGATGCACACTAAATAGAAAAAGCAAGCAGAAATCAGAAACAATTTTACGAAATGAAATTGTGTAAATGAGGAAATGAAAATACAACGCTATTTTTGTTAAAGGTTAAACGCTTATTATACTAAACTTAATATTTATCAAGAGATAAACATTTAGAGGTAATCAACGACAAGAAGCAAAATAAACAACCCCTTAGGGTTGTTTGATGCTCATTCGACCAAAAACTAAGAGACGGGTGTTTGTTTCCTAAACAAACTAGTATATTTATCTTACTAGTATTCTAGATCCTTCCTAAGTGCCCTATAAATACAAAGGGACTTTGAGGGATCTTTATAACTCACACACAATCCCTAAAACTCTTTTCTCCTCTCTCTCCCATACATATGATTGACGATCAAGGGTTTCCCAAACCCTCAATTGATCGCAAATATCCCTAAGTCGACCCAAGTCGATTTAAGGTTTACCCGGTATTCGTAACTCGCCTAACTTGCATAGGTTCGAGACATCGTTCTACTTGTGGAGTATCGGTGGATACCTAACGCAACTCAAAGTAAGGTTTTTTTTCCCGAAAACCCTTACACTGGTCGATCTAAGAAGAAGAAGGCGAACTCGCACAATAGACTGATTCTGAAGCTTATTGCTGCAAGATAACAAGTAAATCTTCTATAAACACCCTTTTTACATAGTTAGGGTTAGGTTATATCAATGATTAGGTTATGATCTTGCTAGCTTGGGTTTGTCTGGTCACATGGCCTTTTATGTGTTTTATTTCGTTGTTTATGTTTTTGTTAACCATGCGGGCAACACCAAAACCATACAGTATGAACCACGTGTATGCACTTGAACATATCATCCCTATTAGTGTACATAGGTGTTTATCCACCACGACCACCCTTACTACACTTTTTGCATCCATTTCCCCACTTTTATTACATCCTTTCGTGTGAAGCATCGTGGATGAAATCAAACATTTGAGGCGAAGATGATTCAACTACGATTGTTTCTACATGAATGTGAGTGTAGATATTTCCATTATGATATCGTTTTGAATCGCCAATGATGTCAAATTTTCTAAGAAAATTCTAGATTAAAAGATGAGGCCATGGATGCAAAATTGTCGTATCCAACATAGGGTCATGTGTCCGTGCCAAAATTTCCCATCTTTTGGACAAATGCACCCTTTTTCTCCAACTTTTTAAGGCAGCCACCAATGTCCAATGTAATGTGTCTGATTTAGGTCTTGTGTTCCATAACCGAGTTTTTCTAACTTTGTAAAACAAGCACCCAATCAACTAATTCGTTATCTCCAAGATGCTTTAACTACGTTTGCGTATCACATGATTTGTTGATATATTCGTTATTATGTAATGACATTTAATAATCTGTACGTAAAATTTTCCGATTTATTGGAATGTATTTGTTATGGTAATGTATAGACATTGCTATGTAATGTGATGTGCTATTAACATAATTTATGATTACTTTTATTATAAATAAAAACATGATAAAAAATACTTTAGATTAAACATAAAATACTTGAAATAAATTTAATGCTACAGCATCAAAGATATTTAGTTCTACAACACTCATTTGTTTCTTTCTTCAGCGCTCATTTCCAGCCGTTGAATATCACCGTATATTGTAAGCAAATAACCGTGTAGTGTAGGAATTCTTTTTTCACCCTTCGCTACTTTTTTATGGATTCCAATTCGATATCACATGCTTTTCTATCAATATTTGAAGTTGATATAGTTTCAGAATTAGGTGTTGATGGTGAGGTCATTCGGAAAGAACAAGACATGTAGATAGAATTAAGGGGTTGATATACCTAAGGTTAAAAGTCTTTCCAGGTGAATGTGTATATATAGGAGTATATTTACCTTTTTATTGTTTTTTGCAATCGAATCGTAAACCGTGAAAAGAAATTACGTTGCATAGGATAATGCAATCTACATTTAATTGGACATTTGGTATTCTTAACTATATCCAATATTATTTTCCTAAAGATATAAAAGAAACTGGACAATGATAAAAAGTAGAGATTGACTTTTATTCATTCAAAGAGAAGGGAGATATACAATGGACAACGTTAGGTTTCAAGATCAGTGCTCCGAGCTATCCTCGAAACCGAATGTTGGTTTGTCACAATTGGAGTTAGTTTCATTGACCAATTTGCATAAATGTGATATGAGACTCCATTTTGTTACTGATCACATTCATATAGCTATATATTATTTTAGACCTCAAATGCCAGAGTATATAGTTTGAGTATATAGTTTGATCATATTCACTGCCAAAAGGTTCACAACTAAACTCCATTCTCGTGTTATCAACCTTATTTGATGAAAAATGTCAAATACCCATAGCAAATAGAACTCGTGGGGCTTATGCCAAACATGTGTTATTTCTTACACAATATAGTAACACAATATTTGATACAAGCGTTGCTACTTTTCTTCTGCATCTTACGGATGGACTGGATTTTTTCTGAACAAAAAAGGCAAGGAAATATGAAGAACATTTTTCACGCTTATGATAATAGCATTGTCTTTTCTCTCTTTTTGGCTAAAGAGAGGAAGAAATCAGTGAAACACATCAATGAAGCACAACATGGAACCTTCATATTTTTCAGCAACTTTGACACCACTCAATAAAGCACAACAAGAAAAATGGAAGATAACATCGAAGTCACTGAAGTCGGCACAAAATTAGTCGAAGTCTAGGATTCTTGAATATTCAATTGCATTTTTTTTCTTTTCTAAAAGTGATTATTGTAAAATTCATTTCAATTCAACTTAATATTAAGTTTAATTTAGTATATATCCGTTACGTTTTACGTATCTGGTACAACCTTAATTGTTAACAACGACATAAATCTATTATATGGAAATCATCACACGTCATAAATATATCATGGGGAAAATGGATGAAGCGGACCGGACATGAGTAGAAACCATGAAGATGTAAAGTCACCAACATAAGTATTCCGAACATGTAGTTCACAATTACTTTTTATTCCCAAAGCAGTGTCTTGTATTTACTAGATGAGTCATGTTGGACTTTAACGCAACTTACTTTTGATTAGTGCGACGAAATCTATAGATTAATCATAGTGTATTGACGAATTCAAAGTTTGTAATCTCTTGTAGTAACCAAGGCTTTACTTTAAAAGGTTTTAGAAGAAACTCACAATTTAACATTTGAGAGGAGTTCAAAAGGAACTCACTATTTAACATTTGATAGGAGTTTTTTTAGGAACATATGTTGGGTTGGGGTAACACGGAAAACAAATTACTATAAACAAGGATAATAAAATCGCAATACTTTGCAATTCGTTCGTACATTCTGTCGCAATGCACCAACTAATCTTTCAAATGCCTACGTCATGTGTTTTGAATTCGCAGTGTGATCGGATTGTATCACATTTATCATTAGGCGTGAGACAACAGACAAAACATATGAATTTAATATATTAAAGCACACAATGATATGGGTAATCTCGTAATATCAATAGAAAATCATAGTTTTAGCAATATGTCACAAAGTTGAGTCAAGTTGAAAATAAGTGTCATATTTAATGTCAGTTTTGCAAATTTCCCAATAAATATAACAAGTGTGCATATCTATTGTGTGTTAAGTAAACATAACTACTAATCAGAACATGTAACATAAGATTTTTGTCTAAGGTTTCGATTAGATCTCAAAGTTTGGATTATTATTATTTTCGTATATGTATACATAACTTATTAGATGCAAGACAAGATACATGTGACAAAATGTTTGCCAACAATGAAGTTACAGTTTCGTATTGATAATAGTAAGCACTTAGGACGAAAGGGTGGCTGTTGTTGCATCCTCAAGTTGTGGAAATTGCTTTTAGGCCATTATACACTTTTGGTGGACATTCGTCTTAGAAGGTCCACTTACTACTTGTTACTTAGGTACGAATCTTTCCAAGTTACAACATAGTAGTTAGTTAGTTAGTTAGTTTTTTTTTTTTTTTTTTTTTTTTTTTTTTTTTTTTTTTTTTTTTTTTTTTTTTTTTTTTTTTTTTTTTTTTTTTTTTTTTTTTTTTTTTTTT